>CAJNOQ010004451.1:0-17485 GCA_905250885.1 Didymodactylos carnosus | reverse complement strand
AATGTTTACAGTGAGATAACTTAGTCATTCTGATCATTGCAGCCTTTTATCACTGGTTTTCCGCGAGTTATTCTCAAATTAGTGGTTTAATAAGTATTGTTTAGTACTTACAAGATTCTGGCGTCATAAAATTCTCTTTCTAGTCTGTGTCTTTCTCTTCTCCGAAAAAGTTTGCAAAGGCGAAATGTCGGAGCTCCGGAAAAACATCTATGAAAAGTCGAAATTTAATGTTAAAAATCTGCGGTTTACGGTGATCGATAGAAAATTGAATTCTGCATAACAAAACATAAAACAGAAGTGTCATGTACGAAATGAAATATAAGAACAAAAGGAACGGAAGTTAATGCGTTTGCAGGAGATCTAACAGCGGTGGAAATTAGTATCTTCCGTAATAAGTTTTGAGTAATCTGATTTTTGTTGAAGAATTTTTCTATCTAAATCGCATCCACTCCAAAAAATCACTCCAATTTTGCTAATGTCACTGATGGTAATAACAACGTTTGAACAGTTTTTGATGTTGCAGTTGTTATTTCAATTCGTATTGCGTACAATCTATATCCATTTTCTGGGTCAAACAGGGCTAGTACATTTCCATATTGCTTTACGATGGGGATTTCATTAACATTCTTTTCTCTAGCATCCGATTGTAATGATTGTACTCTTTCGTTACTTAAATACCAAATTTGTCTACTACAGCCGACATAGTTGCCATAACGAATATTTGCATTTCCATTGTTAGCGATATACATAGAAATAAATGTACGCTTATCTGTTTCACAATCATCGGCATAAATAAATGCAATCATTTCTCGAAGTCCATTATAACTATCTTTTTCCGTCCAGTGAGATATACAATTTTCTTTTGTTGGTAATTCAAACGGTATATTTTGGTGTTCAACAATTAAACTACATTCTTTATTATCTTATCTTCCACTATTATTTTCAGTTTCAGCGGTTGTGGTAAACTTTTGTGTGCTCTTTCTGGTCGAATGCCTGATTTACCATTTATTTCATTATCTAACCGAACAGCAAAACCGATCAATGTATGCGCTGCTAAATTAACGATCGCATCACCATTCCATTTGTATTTATCATTGTTGTTGGACCAATTTTAACATCTTTACATTGTTTCAATGAATGATCGTGATCTTCATATTCACCTCTCAGTTTAATAATAGACACTGGTTTATCACTGGTATTTGAAAATGTTATTTTTGGTACACGTTTCTTCGCTTTCTTAAAATTCTGTACCGCGTTTATACTTAAATTATTTAGGGTTTTCACTAAATAGACCTGGTATTTTGCAACAAATGTACTGTCACACACAGGTATTTTGATCTATACAGGTATGCTTGTTTTTTCTTTTGTTCTTCGTCTCCCTCTATTCAAAACGTCAGACAGTGAGACAAAACAAAACTCATACATTTTTCATAACATTTGAAGTGTACATATGAGATTAAAGACTAGATTTTCGCAATTAAATTTCCATCTAAACAAAGAAATTTAGTCGAGTCTTGATATTGATAAATCTTAGAATACAAGAGAACATGGGTAGATTTGTTTTTCCTTTTTAATTTCACTTATTTTTAATGATGTAGACTTTCAAGGTCTGGTTAATGGAAGTCGTCAAAAATAAGTCTAGGCGTAGATATACATCAATACCATTCTCTTTTCTTTTTCTTTCTCTGGTTTTGCTGTATGAAACAAATTGGATACATTTCTATGTACAGAATAGAAGAAATGTTCATTTTTTATTATCCGTTACACAATCTAAATCTGAACTCTATTCTTGCTGTTTAGAAATATAAGTTACACATCGATATATATTAATATATCCGTTTTCAAATAAAATAATCTAAAAGAACGTTTACGTTTCAATGAACGAAACGAAAAAAAAATAAATTCTCTAGTTCAGCGTATATTTAGTTTTCTATGTTTTTCTCTCTCACTGTGAATTTAATACATAATCCGTCCACTTGATCAATTAATGCCGCATTAAGCTCAGAGTACTTCCGTGCCTCTTCTACTCTAACTTCGAGTGCACAAGTTACACAATATGCTCAGCTGTTTTTGAGAAAAAGATCGCTTGAATTTGTAGAGATATTGTATCGTCTTGTTTTCAACTTTTCAACCTGTTCTAGGGGTTTTAAAACAAAGTTGTTTAGCTCAGTTTGTAGAAAATTGAACTTCCTTTATGATGTCACATTGGTATTTCTAGGGAAATTCTGTTTGGATGCCCAAAAGTGAATTTTGGAAGCAAAACTTTGTATGCGAAAGTCATAATCCTTCACTTGATGAACTTCTTACAACATCAGTAATGAATTTAGAAAAAGAGAAGACATTTGATTTTGTTTAATTTTTGATGATCCTTCGAATGCGACGTTGCTCGACCAGAACGGATAAAAAATGACGGAGTTATACCTAAAATATGAGACAGTGCTTATTTTTTATGATTCTTCGATGCACCTCATTTTGAAAACTCTGTGACTCGGTCCAAATAAAGTCTGGAAGTGAACAATTTTTTTCGTCACCCTAGTTTTGATGGTAGCATCTGTAAATCAAATAAAAATCATTTGTCAAATGTTTGCATGTTACACACTTTCTCGATTGGCATTTAGCAGACAAATAGTAAAATATCTGACCTTTTAAAGATATCTGTTAAAAAAACGAATACATTGAAAGTATATGTATGCTAATGTCTGTATGTATGTATCCATAATACAATCAAAGGAACCGAAATTCAATAAAATAAATTAGAATTTAAATGTTGACATGCTTCTAGTCAACATAAAGAATTACTAAATAAGAAACGAAGTCTAATAAGGACAAAATAATAATAATAAAAGTATTACTAATAAAAATAATAAAAGTAAAATAATAATAATAATAATAATAAAAGTGTTACTAATTATTAGGTTTGTAGTTATATTTAATATATACGAGTGAATTTCATTGGCATTGTATCATTTCGAAAAAAGAAACGGAAAAAAACAATTTGCGAATAAAAAAATTCTGAATCATATATTAGATAGTACCACTTTCGACGTTTACAGAAAAAAATTCCTAGCACTTGGTCGTATATTGGCTGAGAAATTTGATTTTTCCTAAAGGGGGTATTTCCTAAGAGCTATACGGTCTCTGAGTATTGTCGGTAAATAGACTTAAAAGAATGGACTCGGATCTTTTTTGAATAACATTTGATAGAAAGTAGCCAGAGAGCTTCGCTCTTCGCCATGCGAAAGAAGAGGCTTGCTGACATGTTTTCACAAGCATAAACGTTTCCGAAAGTATTTTCTGAAACAGGCTTCTTAGGAGATCTTTGAAAACCCAGGCCGCGAGTAAAAATTTTTCAGTAGGATTGTATTTATTTTCTTCCATGCTATGATAGGCCAAGGCATCCTCTTCAAAATGAGAGTCAAGCGAGACCTTGATTTTCCACGGCTCGGGCGTTGTATCGGATTTCCTGAGCATATCTGTGAATGGGTTTTCCACAAACCCTTTTGGAAAACCTTATAGTTTTGAAAATTTTCTTTTGAGATCTTCTATAAATAAAATATAGAATAGCTTAAATACTTTGAATTCTGAATTACTCTGAAAAATTCTGAAGTCTTGAACTCGCTCTGATGTTTATTGAGTGAATAGTGAATCTTTTAATGGAAGGTGAAAACAGCCTGGAAACTCCACTTTTTGTAAAACTGGCTTTTCGGTAGACTTTTAGAACTTTTTCTAAAAATAAATAGTGGTACAAGACTCAGCATGATCGATTACCTATAGTCCATCCGTTTTCAAGGCTACCAAGTGTCACCGGATGCCAGTCCTGGGACTCGCAGAAAATCTTACACAATACCCGAACAGCGAAAACATTTTGCGCAACGGATATGCTTCCAAAAGGGTTTCAATCCAGTCAGATAGATAGCCCTGACATCAAGAAATCTATTGATGTATGATCAGTGTCAGTTATATGCAGTTTTGATCAAGCTACAAACAGAATAAATCTCGCAGGACACTTTTGATGTAAACTGCGCTTTTCTCAGGAACGAAGTTTTTCTGAAAGCTCGTTTTATTATCACATACTAATCGTCCAAGAAGGAAAAAAGGGTAGAATTCTATCCTCAAATGGATCACTCATCAATGAGTTACGCACAAAACAATTTTTTAAATCTCGTGGGACATTTGTGTGAAAACAACATTGTGTAGCATATAAAACGCGGTTTTTATTGGGATATAAAAACGTAGAAAAAACCCTTTTTTAGCAAAATCTAGAGCTAATCTTCCTCTATTTTTTTGCCTAAATTTAAATTTTTTTTTAATCAATTGTGTCTTATGGAGACCGTCTTGAAGTCTCGCAGGACAAAATTTTGACAAGTGTCTGTAGCAGCAGTTTTTCCTCGAGCTTTTATGAAAAACATAATTTTACTTGAAATCAAAGTACAAAATCTGACAGCCCTGTTTTCGGGCTACGAGTTCTATTAAAGTATAATTCAGTAATCTTTATATAGCATGGAGAAAAACTCCCATTTCTTTCGATACGTGGCGCCAAAATCACTTTGCTTTGGAATTGTTTCGTTCATATCTCGACAACCAAATGAAATAGAAACTTTCATTTTTCAGTGCTGAATAATCATCTTTAAACAAATCTATCATAAAATAAATGTTACGTTTTGTTCAGTAGAACGACTTTTACAAGCAAAACCATCCGTGAACAGCAACGGTAATATGTAATACATACACATGCAATGAATGATCTTTCGAAATAAGAAACCCCAAGTTCTTGACGAAAAACGATAAAGCTCTCTCGAAGAAACATCAAGTTCTTCAGAAAAAAGTTGAAGTTCGCTTGAAGTAACACCAAGTTCTTGATGTAAAAAGTTGAAGTTCTCGTGGAGCCACACATTAGATTTTCTTCGCGAGAACTCCTCAATAACTTGGTGTTTTTTTAAGAGAGCTTTATCTTTTTTATTCAAGAAGTTATGGTTTCTTCGAGAGTACTTCATCTTTTTTCCTGAAGAACTTGGTGTGTCTCCAGGAGAACTTGTACTTTTTACATCAAGAACTTGGGGTTCTTCGCGGCAACTTCATCTATTTTCCTGAAGAACTTGGGGTTCTTCGAGCCTACTTCATCTTTTTAAATCAAGAACTTGGGATTCTTCACGGCAACGTCATCTTTTTTCCTGAAGAACTTGGTGTGTCTCCAGGAGAACTTGTGCTTTCTACATCAAGAACTTGGGGTTCGTCACGGCAACTTCATCTATTTTCCTGAAGAACTTGGGGTTTCTTCAAGACATCTACATCTTAATTCATCAGGTACTTCATCTTTTTCGCGCGAGGAAATCCCAACTTTTTGAGCAAGAAAACATGAATTTCTCGTGAAGAAACACCAAGTTCTTGAGGAAAAAAGACGAAGTTCTCGTTAAGATACCCTAAGTTCAAAAAAGTTTTTGGTTTTGGGTTTAATCCGCGCCGTAGCAGAGGTTCTCTTTAATTCGGAAGGAAAGTATTTATTCAGCTTTGAGACAATGGGAAAGAGTAGAAATAACTGTATAGAAAAAGAAAGCAGGTTGAATTTTGTTTATCGATGATTATACATTACTCTGTGCACGTCTTTTACTTATTCGAAACATGCAGGTATGTGATTAAGATATGCTTCACTAAATTTACCAGTTGCGATTAATCTATCTTCATTTGAAACGCACACAATCGCTCGTTGCCTGTATAAGAGAAACACATTGGCCTGTTGTGATGGCAAATGTTATTCTACACACTGTTTTCTTTGCTGGCGTCGGGCTAGTGCTTGTAGTGAATGCACAACGAGGAAGCGGCAGCAGTAGCAGTGGAAATGGCGGCAGCAGTAGTCATAGTGGAGGTGGCTATCACTATTCCTCTAATTCCTACAATAACTATGGCACCAGGTCAATGGGTTGTGGTAACCGAGCGAAAAGTCAATGTGTCAAATTATATTTGATTATTTTCGGAAGCATCTTTGGAGCGATACTGTTGATTTGCTGCCCATGTTGCTTGTGTTACTGGTATTACAAACGTAGACCACTATCGACACATGCACAATTTGTTTCAGCCGGCGACCGTAAAAAGTTCGCTTCACAAATGTATCATGGACAAAAGACGTCCACCTTTTCTTCTGTTACTGGAAGGGCAGGTCATACAAACTGCATTGTTTGTATCCGCAACGAGCTCACGACCAGTTACTTCCACTTAGATTGTACCTGCAGCTAGCTTAATGAATCTGTTGGTGCATCTGGCGAAAGTCGATGCAGCCAGATTCATTTGATAGATGCACTAGTAGATCCAGCTAGATGCATGAAGCTAGCTGCATCGACTGTCACTAGATTCACAGTTATTTTTTTAATCTTTAAAAATTACCATCGTCTGTTGGTCGATGCATCTGGCAGTTCATCGTCCACATCTAGCTGCATCGAGCGATGCTCCATTCAGCTTTTCTCTCTTTCCTATGCAGCTAGCTGCATCCACTAGTGTGTCTATTACATAGGAAAATATAAAGATATGATGATGATCAACAGATACAGGCTCGCTAAATAAATACACTAGTAGATTATGGCCGTAAATTTGTTTCTAAAAGAAGAAAAAGAACTCAAAAAGGATCGAGAATCCTTTTCAGTGACTGAATTACCGTAAGGTAATCGTTATCACATATGATAATAACCTCATGCTTGGACTTGTGTAGAATGTGTATCCGAGAGATACTGACGCTCAAACCATTCGGATTAATAATACGGTCCAGCCAGAATGTCGTTGTAGACCTGTACTTTCTATATCTACCGTACTGACCGAGTATGGCTGTATTGCTAATAAACTGTTGATCTCAATAATCGAGAGAAAGTAGTTCCTACTCTTACATAACGTTTCTGATATTAGAAGAAGAAAAGAACCACAAACCACCAGAGAATAGCGAAATTATAACACCGAGGCTGTCACTCATCTCTATTCTCGCACAAACTTCTATATATTCTGATATTCGTTTGAGATTGTGCAATAATCCATAGTGATAAAACATGGATTATCCTGTCATTGGTAATTTTTAGCGGTATTAGAAGAATTTGTAGGTAGTTTTGATATCCGAAAACAGTATAGAAATGCAATACTCGGTACAAAATAATGTGAAAACGACACTTTCTTCTGCTCATCGCATTCTGTACCCCACACCTTTTCCAGTAACAGACAAGGGCAATCGAAAATGAACGTTACTTGTGTTAGACATCCGCCAAATTCGGTTCACTAGTTTTACAGTGCATCTTCTCCCCTTTCCGCATGCGTTCTTAATGTATATCTCAAACACCAACCGCTGCTTTCTTCCAATACTACTGCACCCGCATCTCCTATATTTCAGTCCGGCCTTTGGCAAGGTCAATATTATGAAGATCATCAGTGGAATTTGGTTCCTGCTCACCAAGTTAATTTTGACCATTCGGCTCAAACTGTAGTCGGACAAGGGGAAGACCAGGTTGGGAAATTCACACTCAATGGGTTGTTTAACGTACAAACGGGGAGACTAGCATTGACAAAACAATATGAGCTGTTCACAGGACCGAATCCAAAAGATAACCTTGGACACAGTGTCGAGCTACGTTTGCAGTGGAATCCACCAACACAGTCGTTTGACGGAAAGTATTATGTAAACACCGTAGAACTGAAAGCTGAAAACGAGTACAAAATGAAATTAGCAACATTGGAACAGGTACAAGTTCAGATGCCAACGCCACCACGGTATTCAGCAATCATGACGGATGGGAACGGGATACCGAATTATGAAGCAACGAAAAACTGACACTTAATACTACTATCGATTTCAAAAAGAGTGGAGTCAGATAGAATCGTAATAATTTTTGGTAGAAAAGAGCTAAAGAGCTACGATTTTCAGCTTTTGAAAGTAAAACGTTGGGGCTTTAAACTTACGTTGAAATAAAAGAAAAACGCTATCACCAGATGGTATACCACTTTGGGACATTTTGCAAAAAGTTCCGTAAACAGTAATTTCCGTATTCATCCGTGACACAGTCAATCGCGCATGTAAAAAGAACTGATAAAATCGATTTTTGGATAATATTTCTGCGAAATTTATCTTCCCGAAAAACAAAGACAAATTTTTGCCTGTGGTGTCCTTCTTTCCCTTCAAAACCTTCGAACGGCCTTTTATCTTCGTCTAAACTGAATTTGTGCAGGACATACATAAGATTTCCGGAAGTGGAAAGTTCTGCATCAATTTATTTTTGATTTATTCATAGCAGTCTAACGATTTTTCTGCGTATATAGATAGCCCAAAGTGTTATCTACAAAATAAGATCCAAACAAAAGTTTGACTTTGTTTGGTCCGGACGCTTTGGACCTTCCCCGAAGTCCTTGGACTACTTAGGAAACCGGTTTCACAAGTTTTTTCAAAAAATGTTTCTGTCTATATAAATATAGCCTAAACTGTCCTCTTTTTTGACTGACGAAAACCGCAAGTCTCTATCTTTTACCGGCTTTGAGTTATTCAAAGAATAACAGCCTGCCTTATATTTTGGCGCCGACAACAGTAACCCGAGATTCCAAAAAACCGGGTTACAGTAATTCCTTACGGGTAAGTTTCTGAAAAAGTGAATACACGGTTCTGTAGCGCTTGAAAATCTTTGTCGAACGAGCTATTACTTCACGGTTTCCAACAAATCGTTAATTTAGAAATAAAAGCGTAAGCTACCAGAGTAATACTCAGTACTAATCAGTTATAAATTAATACCAGGAAATAAGTTTTTTTCAATTTTTTTCATGAAACTATAACTATAGATCATTGGCTACCAAACTACGGTAAAAAAGACGTTTCTGCGACTGTGTTTGAGCGAGCTGTAAGTTTTTTAAAAATAGGCCTAGCAATTCAATTTTTTGCTAGAATTTTATCTTAATTAATTTATAACTCCGTGAATGCTTAGCGTCTCTTCGAAATAACTTCAGGATATATGCAGTCAAGTGTTCTCTACAATCTGAGAAGGTTTAACAGTACCTTTTATGGAGATCCGCTCCCCCTTAAGTGAGAGACGAAGATATTTTCGTTTGTTACATTTTCATAAAATTATAACAGGAAAAAGCGCTCTTTCAAGATTTAACATGATCACACTTCTAACTAGCAGAACGTCGGATAGGCTGAATAATGGGTGCCAATGGACTATCCCTAAGACAAGCTTAGAAGCAACCAAACACTCTTTTCTTTCCCGTACATGTACGGAGTGAACCTCTTGCCACGATCTGTCATACCCCAATTTGCCATAGGAGCCTTTAGGCGAAGGCTTAGACTGTATTTAAATATGTAGTTTTACAGCGGTAATTAGAAAATGTAATTCTCTGTTTAAAATCTGTTTTATTTTTTCCTGAAGTTCAACAATATCAAAATTGCGAAAGAATTTTGACAATATTGTCAAATGTCCCCTAGGATTTCAAGAATGAAAATTATATAATCCCGATCATCGTATTTTTATTTGTATTGTCTAAAGTCCATGTGAAAGTTGGATGATACATTCGTGTTAGTTGCAACTGTAATGGATCAACTACATCTCAGTCTATCGAATTGTTGGATTCTGAATAAGAAAAATTGTTTTCTTTTTCATAACGAGTTTAGACGCAATGAATTATTCGAATATCACGTAATAAGATTTAAAACACTTCAGTTTCTTATAAATATTTTTTACTCGTGACAGTTAGTGCGCAGAGAATATAGTACAAAAAGGAAGAAAGTTTGGAAAAATCAGTACTTTTGTTTTATTTAAGCAATCCATTTATGTACTTGAAGCCTTTACATATTCTTCTTATGGGCGTTTACACATCAGCTTCTATGGAAACTGTATTAATATAAACAATACGGGAAAAAGAGTTGTATGAAAGTATTTTTATAACGATATTCAAATATAAACCCGAAAGAAGTGTACCCAATGTCGTTAGTCTCCCAGAATGTTAGATATACATTGACATGTGCATAGATACAATTTTCTATGAATAAGCGAACTAGAAATTCTCTTCTTTATTCATGATCTCTCTTATTTTTCTTTTTTATAATCACAAAAACAGTGAAAAGTTGTTTTTCTAACAAAATATTGATGTTGTTTGTGTTTGACTTTCTTTTGTAAACTCAGTCTTTGTGTTTTTTTTCTCTGCACGTTTGGCAAGTTATCATTGTGACGGTACTCGAATGAGAAAGACAAACATTGTGTCCACAACTATTACATGTTTGTCGAACTTTTCGACCGGGTTGCGCTGGACACGAATAACATCTTCTCTTTGCCCCCATTCGAATGAATATTGACATCGAGACTTTTCAACGTCAAATTTTTCGACCAAAAATGAGTCATAGTACATACATTTGGAGAAACAATAAAGAAGACAACAGATGGCGACCATAGTAAGAGAAAAATTATGTCTATAACACCGTGGATGTTGTAGGGTCCACCTATACCTGCATTTTTTCCTGTTTAGATTTAAACATAATTTCTTGTGTGCATATTATGCAGCTACTCAAGACTAGAGATTACAGAATAGAATTGATCTGACACACTGAATGGTAATGCTCTATTAGACGCAAAACTGTCAGATGGGTCCAGTTGGACCCCACTTTATCGTCGAAAGGTTAAGAACTGGTGAAGCACATCGTCTAACGTAGTTTTTGCAGCTGATTTCGAATATCAACCTAAAATTTCCAAAAAATGAAATTTTGACCTCAGAATTTGAAATCGAAATTTTATTCTTCATTTCCTGACCTAGATATTCTCGCGAAAAAGATTAAGAGATATGGCATTTTGTAGAGAATTAAATTCTCTATTAAATTCTCTCTCGCAGAAAGCCAGGCTTCATTTCTAGCTTGACAAGAACATGATTCTGACTGATTTAATTCGTCTCTACATGCTCTCGTTTCTTGTAGCATCAACAACCATTACAACATATCCATCACCCAGTAGCCCAGGTAAGTACGTTTCTCTACGTTGCAGACGGCAGGATAATCGCAAATGTGCCACATCTGGTGGATGATATATATTTGATACAGTAGACCTCCTGACCATATTCTAAACTTCTTCCCGAACAGAGAGACACTTCGATTCCTTTTTCTCTTGTGCGGAACCCGATATTAGTATTATATGGGGCACGCTTGTGGACGGAGTGGTGTGACAATTGCGCGAGTAATATATTTTTTCCGCCGTTGATGACTATCTAGACTGATGGCGTAGTTTTTAATTTGGGACGGGAAACTGATGATGGTATAGCGAGGATGGACTTTTCATTTTGCATAAGGCACTGTAAGGTTTATGGTGGATGATGCTTTTCTGCACTTTTCTCTAAAAAATGAACTTTTTTGAGGGTTTTTTGTTCGTTCCTCTTTGAAAGATCTGAAAGGATAATATCTATATGCACAAGAAAAAGGGGATTGACGGGGGGTATCAGTTTTTGGAGAACGTTATGAATTTCTCTCTCAATTGCTTCTGTCTCGAGGTTTTGGGTTAAAATCATACTCTGGGTTAAAGTCAACTTTGTTTGCCGTAAGGTGTTATTCCAGCGCTCCATAATGGGAAAAACTGCAGGACAGTCGGTTGGTGAGTGTGTTTTTAGTGTAATGTCGAAAGCATTCAAAGATGGTGGCGGAGCCTTAAAAAATTGAGTCGGGCTTCGAGTTTTGCTAACTGCGTTTTTAATTCGTCACGTCTTTCTGTCAAGTCGAGTATTAGTCGAATATTCTCATCTTCTGTCCGAGGGATCGTCATCAAGAGGCCACGGTGTTTTTTCATCGCGTGATCTAGTACTAGGTTGCTAAGACGTTTCTCATTGGCAGTGCGTAGAGACTCTAGAAAAGGATCAATGATTTTTGTTTGCCAGGTGTCTAGAATAGTTATTAAACCATCTACTTTTTCTTGCGGTGGCGGTTCTTCAAAGATTAGGTCTTTGGCTGTGGCAGCAAGAGAGAGTGTGAGCGTGTGCGATAGCATGCGGAAAACGTCGAACATTTTGTTGTACTCTGTTTTTAGATTCTGAAGGTCGAATGGGATGTTTTCTTTCGTGAAGTGATTGAAAACTTCTGTAGCAAGCACTGGAAAGCGTCCTGGGAATGGATCCTCAATAGAAGTTTTCGGTATGTCTTCATCTCTCTCCATATCAATCAGATTAGGCGTTTGCGGTTCGGGTTCACATTCAGATTCTTCAGGGTTTTCAGCGTTGACATATTCATACCAGCGACCAAGTTTCAGAGAGAAGTGCTCTTTTAGAAAACGGAGTTTTTGGAGGTGAAACAGAGTGGTGGGATCGACTACCTCTAATGGTGGAGGTATGTTGATAAGTACGGTTTCGGGCAGAAAATTGTGCGGAAGCAGAGAAGTAGTATTCTCGGGATATGCGTCTAGAAAAGGGTCTTCTTCTACGCCAGTGGGTGTATATGTGCGAAAAAAGTTATGAAAGGTTCAGAGAATGAGCTGGCGTCCTTCGAAGTTGGTATAGAGACCGTCGGCTAGCATTCGTTTGTCAAGATCAAAGGACAGCGTTTTAAAATTTAGCGATGTTGCTAGGTTCTCTAGTTTTTGATTGTATGCTTGGATTTCCTCGTGTAAAATCTTTTGCGAAAAATTGTGAAAATGAGTGTTTTTTGTTCTGTGCATGATCTTGACGAACGAGATGCTACCTATTGTTGGGTAATACCGGCGCAAAGTAGTCACAAGCTCACTTACCCATTTTATGACGTTGTTGGCGAGGTTCCATGCAATGTCGTTGGTGCCGATGACGAATGTGACACTTTCAGATTGGGCTAGGAGGTATCGGAGCTGGCCACTGGTAATCTGTTGAATGTAATCGCGTATTCCAAAGCCAGAGTTAGATTTTATGCAGACGTTGACGGTGCTGTTGTTAAATTGAGACAGTCGGAAACAGGACATTGTTGAATCGGATAACATGACGTGATTCGGTCTTGTAGCTGTCTTTTGTTGTTGGTATTGTTCTGATGCATAACCTTGTTGTCTTGGTTCGTCAGCCAGATGGATCAATGGATAAGCGACATGTTGTTGTGCATTCTGTGGCTGTGCGTATGGCTTCGTTTGTTTTGACATCGTGGTTGCGCCCCGTAGCTGTGGTCGCGGAGCTATGAAATTCTCCTGCTCTGTATCTGTTGTCGGTGATACTGCATAGTGATGGCCCTGCTGCTTATCTAAAAAAAAGTTGAATCTATTTTTTGTACGTGTGTACTCACTTTGTTACTGCGCTCGAAAAGGTTTGATTTGCATGAGTGATACTGGAGTTGACCGTAATGGGTTGATTTTAGGTTAACGTGGCGGGATAGTTCGTGGCGGTGGTGGAATGTAGCTGCCAATATTTGTATATGAGTTGAAGTTCGATGTGGTGCCATTTTGAAACCGCTGTTGCTTGCCTTTATACGCTGGTCGGGTTTGTTCGACTGATGGTGACGATCTCCAGTTTTTTGCTGGCATCATCCACACTGATGGCTTACAAACTTGTGCCGTGGTTGTCTGTAATTGTTGCTGCTGTGCCGGTGGTTGTGGAGGCGGTACTAACGGAGCCAATGTCCTTGTGCTAGTTGTTATTGCTTGTAAGATTTTGCTAGTCGTGCGTGGCGGAAGAGCCGCTGCTGGCGCGAGTGAAATGGTGGATTAAGTGGTGCCACGTGGTGGTGACGTACTTGTGACGATACGTGGTACTACTGGAACTAGTACTTTCGGCACAATCGGTGACGAGGCAACTATCGGCGCGAAGTGCCGATGCGATGGTGGTGGTGAGGTTGGATGTGGTGTGCCTATGCGAGGCCGTTTTGCAGCGGGAAATTCTTCTAGTTTCCCAATTGTTTGACGAACGCGACGTAAGATTTCTCGTCGAGGAGACCCTTGTTGCTTGTATTGTGACTGGCGACTGGTTGGTGGTGATGGCGGGCAAACGATGGCTGGTCCTGTTGCGTGCGTGAAGAGTGAATGTGGTGCCGTTGTACCAAAAGCTTGTGTTGCTGGTTGCGCGATTTGAGGACGGGTTGTAAGATCAGGATTATCTGCTGGATTCAGGGATCCGCTTACTACCGCTGTAATTTCAACAGGTACTTTACTCCAACAGGTATCTTTGTGATGGATCAACTGTGACAAAACAGCACTTGCGCTGATCTTTCTTGGTGCTAATACTCCCTTGTTCCTTGCAGTTATAACGGAATGTGAGGATAGTGATTAGTACGCTTGTTTTTTTTTCATTCGATTCATCCACGCATTTCTTAGCACATGTGTTGTGTTTTCTATAGCAGCTAATGAACGAGAAGAAGACGATACATTTTATCATCTTATCATATGCATGGGATAACTCTTTCTTGCTTCTCCATGCGAACATTTATGTGTACTCAGTGGAAAAGAGAATTTACTCTCAATAGGAAATATTTTTTATGAATTTTGCAAGACTGATTAGCAATGAGTACAACCTGCTTTGTGTTGGCTGTTTTGATGCTAATCGCACTAAATCGGAACTATCAAAACACGCATTAGAATGTTTATTAATATATTGTCATACGGATACAAAATCAATCCAATGTTGTTATTTATAGAAATACTAGCAGATGTCCAGTTAATGTGCTTAAAAAGTTTTGAGAACTCCTAAATGCCATATCAGGATATACTTCAAATGTATTGAAACAACACTGTATCGGATATTATCTAGATAGAAAAATTATCTGATCCGTTGTCACACTCCTATATGTCGCCATGAAAATTATAGCGCGATACGTGCCGATAAATAAGTGACCGCGATGCACCGCAACAGATTGGTATTGAGATATATCTGTATAGTACTTGATGTTCGAAAGCATAGCGCTAAAAAATCTATCATATCCGTTGTCACACTGAAATGTATCGGTGAGGTGTCGATATAATCGGATACATCTGTCTAAAACCAGCATCGGCGGATATCGCCCTGTAATGTTTATCCCGACATATCGCAGTGTGACAACGGATACGATAAGTTTTTTCTCGTGGAGAAGACGCTTTTTTCTATCGGAAAAGTCCTCATGCGTAAAGCTAATTGAAAATGAAAGCAAACAGATTATGCAATATGTTTCGGCTTTGTGAGAAGAAAATAGTTGTGTATCACTGTTAACGGAGTTTTTCTATGTGGTCTTCTTTTCTTCAGTGGTTTCTATTCTGATATCTTTTTAAAAAATTCAAAATTGAGGAAGAAAAAAGACATCAAATGAATAGAATCTTCTGAATTCGAAATGTGCAAGGTATCTATACACGATGAACAGCGAGAGAGAGAAAAGGAAAATACAAGTTAAAATAATTATTGATGACACGACAGACGATGATAGAAAGATAGATGACAGAGATCTAGAAAAGGGAAAAATGCACATACCAAGTAGAGAACTACTGATCAACTTACATTCTCATTCTTTTTTCCGCGCGGAGCGCAACGAATTTTTGTTTTCTCAACTTTTTTTGAAGTAATTTTTAAATACTTTTCCGATTCCTTCCTAATTACTAATACCACCATTACAGTGTTCCAGCGGAGGAAAATTTCGCCGCCTCCGGACTTATTAGATAGTACCGATGAGGATGATGGTAACAGTATAAAAATGAGTTCACAACCATCACCAGAAACAACGATTATTCGACAAAACCGTAATACAGCTAACACAACTGTATTAGAGCAGCGAACACTTACAACAGTATCTCAGTCTACGTTGAATGATTCAGCAGAAGGTGATGATGAGGCTTTTCATGTTGTACATCACCAGCGTCGTCGATTACAGTCGAGAGAAGCGCAAAATGAGCAGTTTTTTGATGCAACAACTTCACCATCTTTACCTACATCTGTTTCCAAGATTTCAAAGGAAGCAGAACGTTTCAGTTGTGAATTCAGATTTCCGCCGGTGAAAATTTCATTTTCTAATATAAACGTTTTGTTTACTGATCAGATCACTAGACAGTTTATTGTTGAATTAAAACGACGAAATATTAGAACTCCTAACTTGGTTTCATTTTGGCGAATTGATAGTACAAAGAAATATTTATTTGTTTATGGTGATAACCGTGAAGCATTCTCACAGTTAATTATGAATGACACATATCCAAGTAGTATTTATGATCAACAATTTAATATTGAACAGCCTAAGAGTATACCTTCACAGATGAGTGTTTTAGCTATGGGAGTTTCTTGTCAGCTATCAGAAGTAGAAGTACTAGCTGATGTTCAGGAGCAGTATGCCTCTGGGGATGTCGTCCTTTTCGGCTGTCCTGCATCTAACCGAACACGAAATGTTAAGGTCAACTTCCGTGACAGTCGTGATTACACAAAATGTCTGAATAATGGGTTCATTTATGTTAATCATTTGAAGCCAATAATGAAACGCTATTTGGGTACGCCAAGGGTCATGCTATGCTCAAAATACCAGGGATATGGGCACTTCCGAGCTAAATGTACAAGTGCTCATGAATACTGTGCTGTCTGTTCTGCAGAAAGATCTCTTGATTCACCACATGTGTGTACCAATGTTACTAAGTGCAGAAATTGCGGCGGTGATCATTCTTATGCATATTCTCAGTGCACGGCATTGTTACAGTATAGAAGAGAATTAATTGAACAGCTGTTGGAAAAAGATATGATCCCTAATCATGTACACATACCTAAAGCATTTAGAAGTCGTCTGGAAAGAGTTTTTCCTCTTACACCTGCACAAAATCGTGTTACATCTAATGTTAAACAACAGGTTAATCGTAAAGTATCACCAATGAAGTCCTCATCTGTTAGACAGGCACAGTTATTAACGTATACTAATGTTCTCAATGGAACCAATAGTGGCGAAGATTCACCAATTAGGAGTTGTAATGTTAAAAACCACATGCAGCATTATCAGCAACAGTTATCGGACATTAATAAAGCTCATGTTGATACAATGTTGAATCTTAGTAATCAAATTAACATGTTAAGTGTAAAAGTCGACTGTGTATCATCGAAAGTAGAACAAATGAACCATTTAGTTAGCAAAGTTGTAATTCCATGTGTATCTACATTAGCTCATTCGTTAGTTAAATTGAACGAAAAACTATCTTGTATGGAAGGTAAACCTGACAGACAGACAGTTTCTCTTTTAGGTATAGAGGCTGAAGCAGAAAGTGAGAAAGTGAGAAGAATGACAAAATGTTTAGAAGAAGCAGTAACTGTGACTGAAACTAGTTTTTTCAAAGTTCAAGGATTTTTTCAAGTTTAATGTCAAATGTCCTTTTCCTTCAGCACTGCCGACTACTAACGTTATTTCGACTTCTTTATCCTTCCCAACATGAATTTTAACCCTTTAGCTCCATCTTTTGTTTTTTTCGAGCCTTGTATAGATTTAAATGCTGTGACGTCTAATCTCGAACAGTTGTGTGATCTCGATCGAGAGCTTTTGAAGTTGCTAGTTCACGAGTGGAATTCTAAACGTTCTATTTCAAGGTTGTCAAATTTTTGGAAGGATAAAGAAGTCGAAATAACG
>CAJNOQ010004450.1:0-17486 GCA_905250885.1 Didymodactylos carnosus | reverse complement strand
ATGTCTTTAATACTCGTGTTTTTTGTAAGGTGTTTTTCTCCTTGAACATTTCAGTTTCACAATAGACGTTTATACACTATTCGATAGAGAATTTCAAGAGCTACATTTTGCACTATTTGTATTTCAAGATAAAGTAACCTGAACGACTCGAAACACGTTTCTTATAGGTTTTCGACAATGCTCTTTCCAGTGGCATCGTTTTTAAATATTGAGAAAGTTTTCTGAAGGGTTTTACAGAGACCGGATCTCTGAAAAACTCAGTGGAAAACTTTTTCAAAACCCAGCTCTCATGGCATTAGAAAGAGGATCATGAAAAACCTATAAAAAAATGGTTCATGAAATTTTAGTTCACTCATAAAGCTAAAGTCCGCTTGCTCTAGCTAAAAATGCCCACTGTGTGTGGTATAGGAAGAAACTGAGAATAGTTCGTCATAGGTTATCGACTATGGCGAATCAAATGAACATATGTAGAAATACGTGCGGGATACTTTTCTAATGGCTGCAATTTGCAAAAAATTCATTTTTTCTGATTTTGAGTGTTTCAGAAAGATCTTTGTAAAACCCTCAAAAACCATCGTAAAACCAACAAACCATAGTACATTCGAAAGTAGACAGTTAGGGCTATCTAACTAAGTATAATTCTCAAAATCGGTATTTTTGACCAAAATTACCATTTTTTGACAGGGGTGAGCCTTAAAAAGAACAACAACTAAGTCACTTTATTTTTACTTCTCTCGCTGCATCAATATCTTTTTCCGTTGCTTCAGACGTAATCAACTGTTCTTGAACAGTTTTTGCTGTTTGTTTTGATATTTCTAATGTGGATAATAATTCATCATTTTCTAATAAAGATCCTTTTGTTTCATTCAATAATCTAAGAAAAAGAATAAAATTTTTAAAATAAAAAATTTTTTTCAGACATTTTTTTATTAAAAACCTTAATAATTGATCTTCTAATTCGATTAATTTTTTTCGTCCAGCTGCTATACCACGTACAAGTTTATCTTTATCTGCTTCTAATTCAGGTTTTTCTTCTCGAACAACAATACCTAACAATTGTGACTCAAGACCTAAATGAAATAATTTTTAATAAAATAATTCAATAAATGGCAACTATTCATTATTACCTTGTTCTTTAACAGCAAAATTAATAATATTTGCTTTTGATGATACTTCTGGTGCATAATGAGGATTTGGTAATTTTGTTGTCATATAAAATCGAAAATTTTTATCATATTCTACTTCACGATCGCCTAATTTAATAATATCAACACCACCTAAATGATATATATAAAATATTTGTTAAAAATTGATAAAAGAGTTAATAATAATTTTTAATTCATATTTATACCAATTTTTTTAACAGCTCGAGTGAGAACAGGATCGAGTGCCGGATCTAATTCTTCTTTTACATTTTGACATAGACAAGGTTTTCCACTACGAATACATTCTTCAATAATACGTAAATAATCAGATATTTGTAAATCAATTACACGTAAATTATTTTGCATTTCCATATTTTTAATCCATTTAATAGCTATAACATAATGAATATTGTGTTCATTTTCTACAAAAGAATAAATGATAATATTATGAAATACCTTGTGCTTGAGGATCAATCATCAAAGACCATCTTGTTGAACGATTAACAATAACACCATTTTCTGTTGAAAATGTATCTGACGGTAATCCTTGAATATTCCAATCACGAACTTGTGTGGGAATTGATAGAAAACTGGCAAAATTAAATGCTGGATTGCATGGTATTTGAAATTTACGAACCTAAACTTATTGATCATTTTTATTCTATTCTTTTCCTTTTTTTTAGAAAATTATTTTACCTCTTTTAGCCAAATATTATTCATCATATGATCTCGATATTGTGATAAAAATGGTCCCATATAGGACAGAAAAGCTGCTGCTAATAAACAATCACCAGTTACATAACTAATTTGTAATTCTAAATCCGCTACTGTTTGTTCCCAACGAACTTTTTCACCAGCTAGACCATTTATTAATCTTGACGCTTTTTCTAACATCATTTGCATATGTTCACAATCTTTTCGTAATTGTTCTTTTTCAGCCATTTGTTTTTCATAATTTGCACGTAATTCATCTAAACGTTTTTGTGCTTCTTGAATTTGTCTTTCAGCATCAGCAATTTGTGCTCGTTTTTCATTTAATTCAGCCATTGCAGCATCATAACGATCTAATAAAAAATATTTAAATATATATATATATATATAGTTGAACAAGATAAATATAAATTTACCTCGTTTTGGTTTAACAGTTTTAAAAATTTTTGCATACTCTTCCATGGCACGAACCCACATAAATAAGCCAGCAGCGGCTGTTGATACACGATCTATAAAACAAAAAATATTTTTGTTAATTTTAATATAAATTTTTAGAATATTTAATTTTAAAACTCACTTAATTCACTGATAGATAACATTGGATCCGATGTATATTTGCTCACTTTCATTATAACTTTGTCTGGAATATTATCCTTATCAAACTGAACGAGTTGAGTAATAAAGTTTGGTTCACCTATTTAAAATGAAAATATGTTAAATGTTTTAAAGAACATTTTCGGATATACATACCTAATTGTCGTTTAGCTTCGGCCCATGATGGTTCAGAATTTCGTAGTATCATCACAGCTTCTAATGCTAAAAATACACACACAAAAATTATTATCATGTAAACACTTTTAACAGGCCTACTCACCTTTTTCAACCGGAACAGGCGGACGTCCATACGTTTTTACTTCTGTTATTGACGCTTTTGATAATGAACTTAAAGCCTTAAAATATTTATAAGACAGATATATCATAACATAGACTACGACATTACATCGATGAACAAACCTGATTAGCAGCTTCAAGAGCAGGCATGGCTGCTGTTAAATCTTCTTGAGCTGCTTGTGCAATTGTTGATGCTTTTTCTTCATCAATTTTGACACGTTCTTTTAGTTTTTCGACCGTCTATTAAATGTAAACAACTTTTTTAAGTTTTTTTTTTATTTTTTTAATAAAAATAAAATATTAATATTTTTAATTTACTTACAGCTTTACTTTGTTCAACTTCTCGTTGTTCATTTACTAAACTTCCTAATGATTCTTCACATTTCTTTTGACTTTCATTAACCAATGCTTTTTTCTTTTCTAAATCAACACTCATTTGTGTCACTTGAATTTTGGCTTCTTCAATTTTTCCAAGACCATTTTTTAATTTATCAGCTGCATCACATAATTCTTTACGTTTTTCATATAATAGTCTAAAAATAGACCATATTAATTAATTAATTAAATTTAAATAAACAAGATAAAAAATCGATATATACTTTCTATAACCGGTTGTTAACTCAAGAAAATTACTGGGTGTTACATAGTTTCTACGACGCATTTCATCCCACATTTGTATTGAACATTGATATACTGAACTATGTACAGTGGCAAATACTTGAGCAATTGAAGAACGATGCTAGAATAGAAAAACATAAAAATTGTTTTTATCATCAAGTCCATTTCATTTGAAACATAAAATTAACACACACACACACAGACACACAAATAAATGACGAGAACAACAATAATGCTACTGTGAAAAGGAAGTCAAAATGAGTGAATTTTCATTTGAATTTTTCTTATATGATCTCTCTATTCAATATTGAAAAGTGTACATGTGTATGGGAACAATTGAACAAATTATTATTTTTTTTAATTGATTGTCTTCGAGACTTTGTGCACAAATGACAACACGTAAACATACACACTCATAACTAATAAACGTTATAATTCTTTCTGATTCAATTTGAATTATATAATATGGTGAGAACAATTTAGAACCTACCTGTTCAAACTATAAAATAAAAGTAAAAAAATGTTCATTTATTTTTATACACAAAAATTAGATAATAATGAGTATTGACATTTGATTTAATGCAGTAATTTAGAAAGATGTTTACTTCTATTTTGTTCGTTTTAACTTACCTTTTCATCACCTTCTAATTTAATTTGTCCAAGATATCGTTCACCCACTTCCAATAAAGCATCATGTGGCCAATCAGCAAATAAATCAATTGTTGTACAATTAACCAACGATGGATACATACGTATACGATTTCTAAATAAAAATGATTATGTTATTGTTGATAATAGAAAAAATGATATTTTACTCTCTTACCGAAATACTTCACCAACAGGACTCATACACACCACCATATGTAAATTAGCTTTAACACGATCCAATAAAAATGCATATACTTCTTGATTCTTTTCTTCATCAACTCCCGCTTTTTTCAATTCACTGGCCATATTCGTTTTAATCTAAATTAGAAAAATAAATAAAAATAAAAAAAAATTATAAATTAACTCTAAATGTGTGTCTCTATATATCGAAAGATGTTCTATTATTTACTTCTTCTAATTCATCTGTTTTAAATAAATTTGGTACTTCACCACTACTCAATATATTATTAATATCTTCAAAGAATGTTTCCTCTACGGCTTGTGTATCAACAAATATAAATGTTGTTTCACGATTTGATACTCCAGCTTGTTTATATAAACGTTTTAAATCTTCTCGAAATTCATTTCGTTTATAATTTCTTGCAATTTCAATTTTGAAAACATCATACATACAAATAAATGATGCTAATTTAGCCAATGATTGTCGACCACTACCACCAATACCTATTAATAACATATTTCCTCTTGGTTGTCTAATAACACGAACAATTCGAGTTATATGTAGAATAGCATCACGAAATAAGACTAAATCCATGGGTATTGTGCCTGGAGTTTCATTATAATCACGTAATACTTTTTCCATATGTAATTTTAATTTATCAAAATCAATTAAATCTTCATAAATTTCATCTGGATTAACAAAATCACCGAAAACAGGTGGAATTTTATTTTGACAAATACTATGAAATGTTATGTCAAGATGTGTGCCCAATTTTTCCGATAAAATACTGACAAATTGTTCACGATCTTTATCTTCATTTAAACGATCAGCAAATACTCTAAAAAGATGAGATCAAGATCGTAATTAGTAGGGGAAAAAAAGCAAAAAGCAAAAAACAAATCACTGACGATACCTGAAACATTCGTGAATCCATAGACGAATCATTGATGCTTTAGAAGTAATCATTTTTTTATCAGCACGTAATAAACCTTGAAATATTCGTGATATATCACGTAAATTGAATAAATAGTATATCTTAGTAGGAGTGGGAAGAAATCTTTGTACAACTGTTTCATATATTTCAATTGTTGCTGATGTTAATGCATCTGGTAAATTTTTAAATTCATCATCGAAATCAGCTAGACGTTGGGAGATCATTGAACCAAATATTCGTCGAATTTCAGATGCCTAAATAAAAATAATAATAAATTTGACTATTAAATTATTTATAAATTAATAATCTAACCGATGGAAATGTCATATTAATCAGATTAAATCGACTCTGTAAACGTTGTGAGATAACTGTTCTACCACCACCCGGAGGACCCATACCAGCTAAAAGAAGCATGTCCTAAAACAAAAAAAGTACAATATATTATTAAAAATATCTTAGAGTATGAGAATGTAAATATTGACTTACTTTAATTTGTTTAACTGATTGATTTTTTCGATCGTACCAAAAGCCAAAATCTAACCATAATCTCAATAGTTCTAACGGTGGTTGTGATCCATATTCATCTTTTGCTGGCATATTAAAATCATCCATAAAATTTAATAATTTTTTTCCTCCAATAGGTGCATAAACACCTTTAACACGTTTTTCTACTCGAGCTTCAATTATCTCTTGTACCATATTTGATGGTGTTTGGGCTGACATATTGATAATTAATGTTGAATATTCACGAGCATCTAACTCAGACATTACGGCATGAGCAACCGATGTTTTACCCGTACCAACAGGACCACATAATAAAACTGGTCGTTGACTTTTAATTAATGCTGCCACTAAAAATTTATATCGTATTGTATCAATTGTTGGTACAATTATTTTATAAAATGGTATTTCTGGATTATATTTCCATCCTTGACGTAATTTTTCTTCCCAAGATAACCATGCACGTTGTTTAACATCAACATAATACTCGAAGACAGAATCTTTATTTGGAAATGTGCCTAAAAAAAAAGAATTTATCATCTTAGAACAATTTCTTGATAAACTAATATAAGTAAAAACCAAAAAAAATATTTATAAAATAGAATAATTTTATCTTTACCTTCAATTTCTCGTATATACGAATCAATTTTTTTTCTCCCATCTTCATCGACAGATGCACATACAGACCATATAACACTGAATAAATACCATAAATCAGTAAGTCGTGAAAAATTATCTTCATCAAGTGGATCAACACCATTTTCTTTTGTTGCAAATACATCAAAAAGATATGTACACGATTTTACACCATTTAATTCTGCTATTGGAATTAATTCTTTACAATTTGCTTGTTTATATTTCAATATAGGTTTTAAATATTTATCTGTCAATGATGTTAATGCTTCATGATATTCTTTTGGTTTTGAGCCTATCCAACAGTCAATAAATGGTTTCCAACCAAGATTTTCATAGTCACAATAGACAATACCACAACCTATTGAATAAAAAATTGAATAAATTTTTGTTTAAGAATATGTTTATAATAATAAACGATAATTTACGTGATACAGTTGCTGGAGAAGCTACGGCCATATCTCCTGTTTCGAATAATAGTGTTACTTGTTCTGGCATAGCAATACGTTCACCATTTGTTAATGTTAAAATTTTATTATCATCCATTACAGAGTTCATACTTTCAATCCAAACGGCGTCAACCTATCAACAATAAATAATAACAATGTTTTAATAGTCAGATATTGTAGAAAAATAAAATAAAACGTACTGGACAATCAAAATAGATCCATTTTTGATCAGGTTTATCATCTAAAATAAAAAATACAAATGTCAAATAAATAGACAAATATTAAAATAACATTTTAATTAAAAATTTTTATAATAGAAATAAAAATAGTTGATAGAAAATTAAAATAAATTTCAATTAATTTTATATAAAAAAAAAATACCTGCACATGCTGTTCTCATAATATTTGACAATACACCATCATTCCATTCTCCCGTTGACAAATCTGATGAACCATATAATTCGGATATGGAAATTGCTTTTGCATTAATAGGATATTCTTGTACTTTTTGATAATTTGTATCAGATGGATCTTGTGTTGCTAGAAGAGTCATGGCACGTTTCAACGTTTTCCATACGGCTGTTTTTCCTGATTGTGTACAACCAACAAGTACAACAGAATGTCGAGAATTTTTTGTTTCATACAATTGAATGGCTTTTGTTACAGTATAAGGTGTAATTTTTAATTGTTGAGCTTGTAATTCATGTTCAATTGCAGTTTTAAACTAAAAAAGGGTAGTCAAGTTTTTTTGTGTGTTAAAATTAAAAGAAAACGATATCATATTTATTTTACACATTACCTTTGTATAATCAATTTGTGGAGTATCAATATCGGGAAATAGATCACTGACAATACCGTTAAATAGTGGTAGATCAGGTCCAGTCATTTTTGGAACGTTCATATCTTTCATAGCCAATATCACTACTTGATCATCTTTCAAATGTGGACTATCACGTTTCTTTTTTCCAGCATAACGCAAAACTGCTGCCATAGAACGTAATCCAAAGTCATAAAAGTCTAAATTAAAATCATTACAAAAATAGTGTGTCTATTTTTTCAAATGGTCTCTCTTATATGAATTACCTTGTTTAGATAATTGTTGGGCACATAATTGATATAATGTATAGACTTTTGTCGCTAATAGTCTTGTATCAGAAAAGCCTTCACCAAATAGAATAATTTCTGCTATGTAATTTGAATCAGGTACTACCATTGATATTGGTCGAAACATTGATTTTAGATTATCGGGTAATTCTGTACGTCCAGCATAGCCAGGATTCATTGCTTTAAAAAGAAAACAGAACAAAAAAAAATTGAAATATTGACTTTGATTGTTTATTTACAAAAAGCTAAACTTACTGATAAATAGACCACAACTCCACACTAAATCAATATCTTGTCCTTGAAATGTAAATTTTTTTGTTAACCAACGTTTATCAACAGTGGCAAACGCATCTTCTGTACTCATATTATTATTGACTTTTATATTTATAGCATTTTCAATATCGCCTTTAAGACCTGTTAATGCATTTAAAATTGATGTTATTTGTTGTGCAACAACAGATAATACTTCAACATTAATACGATTAAATTCATCAAAACATCCCCATGCACCCGTTTGACAATAACCACTAAACATACGACCCATACTTTTATAATCAAGTGTATCAGAACAATTTGTTACAATAACATAAAATGCTAATGCTTTTCCTAAATCTTTGACTGTTTCAGTTTTACCCGTACCTAAATGGAAACATGAAACATACATTAATACATTATTATACTAGTTAAAATTATAGTGATGTATTTATATGTACCAGCAGGACCCTTTGGAGAACCACCTCGACAAAGTGATAAGGCAATTGTTAATGTCATATAACATCTAATAAAATAAAATAAATAATAAAAAATAATTTAATTTAACTATAATAAATTAATTTTTACCTGTCTGTTAATGGTGTAATAACTAATCGTCCTGAATTTCCTAAATATTCACATCCATACCAAAATCGAGCAATAGCTTGTTCAATAATAACTTCATCTTTTCTCCAATAAAATCTTAATTGTTGTTGCCATTCAAATGCTGATTCACTTTTTATATTATGTTTAATTAAATCATTAATAACATCTCTTGCATGAATTTCAATTGTTACCAATGATACTAATTTAATACGTTCTAATTTTGTTAAATTTTTTTTAATCATATCAGTAAAATTTCTTAATACTAAATGTTGTTTTTTACGATCAGTTTTTAATTTTAATATATTTTCTTTTAATGATTTTTGTACTTCTTCTGTCCATTGTATTTGACTAGCTGTTATACACATTTGTCCCGGATGTTGTTTTAACCATTTTTCACGTTTTGTTCCACAATTTAATAGATCATGTCGACAAGCTAATACTTTTCTTTTAACAACTTCTTTCATTTTTATTTCAACATCATGAAGCCATTTTTCAACTTGACCATCAAGTAATACTTGACCATCAAATGGTACAACTTCATCTTCAGCTGAACGCATTTCTGTTGCAGCCATTGGTCCATTATTTGTTGTTTTAACAAGTGTTAAAGTTTTTATATTATCAAATAATTTTTTCATATGTGGCATAACACCGGGTGGATTTTTTGATTGACCAAGAATTTCTAATAGATCATCATTTGATATAAAATAAAATCTTGGAAATTGTCGACGTTTATTTTCTAAATACATTTCCAATGATTTTTGTATTTCTTCTAAATTTGAATTCATATATAATAAATCTTTATCAACATTTTTTAAATGTGTTGCATGAAATGCATTTGGATTTTGATTAAGATTAATCATTGTTGATTTCCATTTATCATTGACTTCATCAAATAATGCTGTTTCTTTTGCTAATTGACGACGTATATCTTCACCATAAAATATATTCTAATAAAAATAAGAAAGAAATAGATGAAAAAAAAAAACATTAAATTTGTATAAATAATATATTTTTTTGTTTTTAAAACTTACTTCAAGATATAACCATTGTCTTTGTACAGCTAACCATAAGTCTGTTACTTCCAATACATGACTAATATCTCTTTCCCATTTATCTACTTCTTTAGAAAATGGTTTAATAAATCGTGATGCTTTAAATGTTGCTAAACTCATTTGATGATCTTCAATTGTCTTGTTTATCTCTTCTGTTGATTTAATTTTAAAATGTCCTATAAATAGAGAATACTGATGATTTTCTTTTGTCCGTAAACTAAGGATCACAAAACAAAAAGTATCTCTCTGTTTATCGCACAGCGAGCAGACCAGACGAACATTTGGTAAAAAATCGAACGTGTACTTTTTCCAAATGCAAATAGTGTCAAATATACTTTGGTTTACGAGCGAGCTCTAGTGAATACAGACCTTTATCTTTAAATGGTATAATTTCAAATTCAACTTTTTCCCATTGTTCTCGAATTTTTTCTATGCCACGTTCAATTTGTGCTTCTTTTTGTGCCGATTCAGATACTTCATTAATTAATTGTGCATTTTCTTCAAAATGCATATCAATAATTGTTTCTAACGTAAATTCATCTGATAATTCATCAAATTCTTTTAATGACTCATCTTTAATTCTTCTCCAATGTCGATCTCTCATATCTTTATTATGTAAATCTTTCATTAACGGCATTGTACGACGAAATTGATCAACTTTATTTTTTGTTACATCAATTATTTCCCAATTTTTTTCACGAAAATCTTTTGATAATTTATGTAATTTTTTATATTGTTGTGTTGCATAATCTTCCATTGTTTGAGTTTGTAAATCACGAAATAATGTTGTTTTCCATTTATCAAATGATTCTGACCATTCGTTTGTCATTGACCAAATACCTTCGAGTGCTTCAATATCTTTTTCTAAATTTTGAATATCTTTTGATAGCGGATGATCAATACGAAATATTCCTAGACCACGACGTAATTCTTGTTCTTCCTCTTTTAATTTTGTTAAACGTGCTTTCATTGCTTCAATTTGATTAAGTGCTTCTTGTGGTGATGTTGTGGCACTAAATGGTCCATTTGTTTTAAAATCTTGAACTAATTCAGAAACACTCTTTTTAAATTCTTCTGATTGTTGTAATAATTTTGATTTGAATTTTTCACGTAATTTTTTCAACATTTCTTCACTATCAGTTAAACATACCAAATAACGTTGCCAACGTTCATCTAATTGAGCTAACATATCACGTGTCTATATTTAATAAACAGATAAAACTACTATAGTTTTTTTGTACATATTAAAAAAAAATGAGTATCAATATTTTCTTACATTATCTGGTACAGGCATTTCATATTTTTCTAATAATGAAAATTGTTCTCGTAATGGTAGAAATTTTCCTTCATAAATCGGTATATTTTGTTGAAGAGTTTCTAATAATTTTTGTTTTGCTTCTAAACCATAATGATTATCAGGTGACATCATAACACTAGACAAATGAAATTAAATGATAAAAGATTTATTGTTATTTTTTTTCTCTCAATCAACTCGTACCTGACACTATTATCTTCGATATAGTTTGTCAACTGTTGTAAACTATTTGTCGCCAATTTGAGTAATAATGCTATAATAAGAAAATAAAATGATAAAATATTTCTCTCTCTCTCTCTCTTTCTATTCTCTTACCGGTTAATTTACTCTGCCATTCAAGACAATGTATTGCTAATGCATTTTTTAATGGTGAACAATCAACTAAGACAAATTGAACTGTTGTTAATGTATCTCGACTTTGAACATTATTAGCCACTTCAGTATAACGATTAATATCAGCATCAAAAAATGAGGCATCTGGATATCGTTCTTCATAACGAGCGATAAATCCTACATTTAAACAAAACAAAAAATATTAGTTTTTATCATTATTTATGACTATAAAATATTTAACATACGTTCTTTATCAACATCCCATAATTCTCGAACACCATTCCATGTTGTTTGATAATCATCTAAATTCTTTTCATTTGTCTCCATACCATTGGCAATTTGAATTTTTAAATGTTGTTTTGTTTCATCTTTATTCATTAAAATATATAATGGCTAAAAATAAACAATAATTAGATTTAAAAAATCCATATATAGATATAATATTAAATTAAATACTTCTTCATTTTGACGAGGTCGTAATCGATGTAAAGGTTTTATTTCTTCGGCTAAATCTCTTTCACCAATATTATTTACAATACCTTTTAATGTGGCCAAATCAGGAAGAAAATTAATCTTAAATTTACATATAGATATAATAAAATATATAAAAATAAAATATAATATTAATAAACTTCTCAACTTACACGTGAAAGTGTTGTATCTCCAACGGTTCTTGGTTCTAAAACAATTTGAATTTTAAATAATGGTCCCGGTACAGTTTTTCCATCTCCAATTATTGCTTTTGATAATTCTGTTAAAGATGCTTTAAAATTATAACGTATTGCACGATCAAGCCATTTATCAAGTTCATCAATGACACGATGCCATTCATGTTGTACCTATAAAGTAATTATGACAAAAACAAATATAGAACAATATAAAATATTAAATTCATTTTTCAAAAAAATTACATCTTGTGGATCTTTGGTAAATAATTGATATGTTCGATCTATTGTTGATAAAATTTCATTAAAATATTCTAATATTTTTTCACCAGCTGCTTTACGATATTGTCTCTAAAAAATAAATATTATTAATACATTAAATGTTCTATAATATCAATATTAATATACCTCATATTCTTCAAATTCTAAAATTTCAAATATACGTCTTGTATCTATTTTAACTAATAATGTTTCACTAATTTTTTTACATAATTTAATACAATTTGTATATGATTCTTTAAAATTATCCACTTGTCGTTGTAATTCACTGGCACTAACACGACAATCTAATGTATACTCATTTGTTGATTTTAACCATGTTATTTTAGTCATACCAGCACTCAATTTTTTATCTAATTGTTTAATTCGTTCTTTAAATAATATTCTTTCATGTGGATCTAATTTATCTAATATTCTATTATAATCTCGAACAATTAACATGACATTTTCTCGACTTGTACGTAATTCACTACGTTTAACAACAATATCTGCTGCATACGTTGGAATATCAAAACCAAGACGTTCCCAATATTTTACTTCTTGAAATAGTTTCAATAGTAGAGGATCAAAATTTGCTTGTAAATAGCCTTCATCATTAACACGTTTAATTAATTGAGTTTCCAATTTTTTAGCTGGATCATTTTCAATATGATAACTCCATTCTTTATATTGTTTAAGTATAAAATCGTCTAATGCTTGTTTAACATGTTCGTATTGTGTACGTGCATCATTACTAACACCAACGGATGGTAAAAAATGTGCCATGTTTAAAAATGACATCATACGTTCAACACGTCGTTTCAAATTACGCGCCCAAAACGCAGCACCAGCATAATGTGGATGGTATCGATCTAAAGATTGAGCAATAGCCGATGTTGATATTATACTTTGAATATTTTGTAAAACATTTTTAAATATGTTATATAATTCGACTGTTTTCTTGTCCAATGTACGACGAATAGCCTTGAGATAAAGAAATATATCTTCTACTATTGATTAGGGAATAGACATATTTTAAACTTACCTCTCTTGAATTTAAATGTGTAAATACATCTAACACTTCGACACCTTGTTCAACCGTTTTAACAGCATCAAATGCAAAAGTAATGACATTCGTCATCATTACTTCTAAATCTTTGACAGCTGAACGAAATCGATTATAATCTTCATGCCATGTTGTCGCTTTTACATTCAAAATTGTATGTTGTACTTTTCGTAATTCTTGTAAATGTTTATCAAATGCTGTTTCAATTTCTGTTAGCATTCTATTAATAGCTGGTCCACGTTGACCACCAAAAATAGGTAATTGTGTTTTGGTTCCTTCTTCCCATCGTGGAAAATGCATTTGACATTCACATAGATCCAATAAATCACGACAACGTTGAATAAATGCTTCAATTTGAGCGAATATTGTCGTTTTATCAAGACGCCAACCTTTGACAGAAAATTTTTCATGTAAACGTTGTGCCTAGGTTAAAAAGATAAAACTTTTTTATTTAAACTTTAGAAGATCGCAAATTATCTTACATTATTATAGACTTCTTGCCATTGCTGACAACATTCGATACATTCATTCAATGTCTTTTGACTAGATAAAATATATCCATCGAAAATTTTATCCAAATTAATGGCAGCTGTACAACGACGAATTACTTCATTACTAAGCTAAAAGGACAAAAAAAGATAAACACATTGATTAAGATATTGATTAATAAATGTTCCTACTTTTCTAAACAATGCTGTCAATAGTTCCGGTCTATTATAAAACTCAGAATTTATCCATATAACTCGTATTAATTGAACAATTTTAGGTAATAATCGTCCAATTTCTGATGGTTTTGCATCGGCCAATTCATGACAAGGATCTTTCAATGCCATTAAAAACGATAAATTATTATCAGCACGCTTTGTATTGGATTGTAGTTGATCGGCTAGTTTTAAAAATTGTGCCAGATATGATGATTTTGCTAATTGTAGAATATGTGTAATTTGTTTGATTGCGGGTTGATCTAATTGTTTACTGATGCCCATCAGATCTTGACTTCGAGCTTTCCAAAACTCAATTTCTTCTAATGGTCCGGAATTTTCATCTACGATAGATGCATCTTGTGAATTCGATACATCTTTTAGTTGTCGAGACCAATGTACCATAGCTGACTCTAGACGTTGTACTAATTCTTTGTCTTTTGCCGCAACTTCTGGTTCAACATCCAAACCTTCTTTTGGTATATATAATTTTGTGATACCCTCCATTCGCCAACGAATATCTGTTAATGTGGCTAAAAATCGATGCAATTGTGCGGAAAAATCGTTTTTAATTGTTTCAGGCCACATTTTATTGCCAAAAAATAATGGAGCGTATAAACCGGACATTAGTCTTAATAGGCTAGAAAAATGTTTTCCACCAAAATTTCCAAATTGAACGTCACTACGAACACGATAAAAATCAATTAGATTCTTTTATTATGTGCAAATTCTAGATTTTTCTAATTTTCTTACCGAACAAACTGTTCTTTTTCAACAATTCTCATAGACTGGTTTTTCATAAAATATAGCAAATGACTAAATGGATTTGTCGGTACACGATACTCGGCTGTTAGCCCCGTGACACGATCAATATAAAAACATAAAAGTCTTAATTCAGGATCACTTAAATATTCCCGAATGATACGATGAATTTCATCTGTCCACATTGATGGTTCCAAACCCGGTAATACGACAAGTTTATGGATATAATCAAACTAAAATGAATTCAACAGTCATTTTATGGTACTATATTAAACGCTTGACTTACAATCGACTCGACTTCCGATTTGACATACGGAGCGTCTTCAAACTCATTCTCATAGTCATCTCTCATTCCGACTGGTGTGTCATAGACGGTTGGTGGAGCTACAATAGCATCTTGAGGAGGTGTTTTCAAACCATTTATTATAGGCAAAACTGGTTTCGGCGAACCCACTGTACTTTTGCGATCATCTACAGGAACTTCGCGGTTGGACGTTTTACTCGCACCAGATCGTGCAGAGCCCGTGCGCGAACTTCGTCGCGAGTTGCTTGCTTGTGATTTAGTGTCGATATCAGGCTCCATTTGTTTTTACTTTAAATGTTATTGTTCTTCATTAAATGATTTGAACTGAGACAAACATCTTCAAATTTCTGGAACAAAACAAACTCATTTCTCGCCATTTTGCCGTTCAGATCTATGACTTGACCTCTACAAAAAATAGTTTTATTCCGTACTATTCGTTAAACCACGCACGGACGACATCTGTCCTTTGCACCCAGATTGTAGAACAATCTTGTAACTTTGAAACAGCAATTACTTAGTATGTACCCTAGTGAAGGTTTTTTCTCAAGCACATGAGCAAGCACATACCTCACGATTTGTCTCCATGCACATGAATTTCTAACGCATGCGCTTGAGTTGCTTGAAGTATGCGCATGAGAGGAGAAATATTTAAAACAATGTGCATACGTCAAGAAACTCAAGTGCATGAGACAAGAAAGTCATGCATTATGCATTTTCCGCGTTGTAAATAGCTCTAGCTTTTGAGTTTCGAACTTCATTGGTCAAGGCAGATGGAAAAGACGGGAACGAGAAAAGTTTGGCTCAAGAAAGTCAAGCGCATGATCTCGAAAAAAATGCGTTTTGCATGAGTAAGAAATGTCTCTACGCCATGAGATTCTTACTCAAGAAATTCATCTGCTTGAGAAAAAAGCAAGGGGGAAAAGGCGGCTCCGGGATCTATGCGGAACTACGCGGATCCATGCGAATACAATTTTATAGAACTGAACTGCCCCAGAAATCTGTTCCCACAAACAAAACAAAAATGTTCTGCCTGTGGGAAAAGAATTCACAGAACAGAACACAATTGTCCCGTTATTTAAGAAATTTCCCCAATAAAAGAACCGGAGTGTTCTGTTTCGGGAACACGATTGGCCTGTTTCGTGACTCGGACTGTTCTGTTTTGGGAACAGGATTGTTCTGTTTTAGCGGAAGAATATTAAGACGAATCCGTGGGGATCTACGGGGATCCCGGATCCGCCTTTTCTCCGTTGGAAAAAAGCTTCACTACGGCATCGTGTTGATATTTCGCGGATAAACCTCTAGTTTGAATTTGATGCCAAACCGATTACCCGAAGTGGAAAAGACATCCTAAACGACGTGTTGATTATCAACAAAGGATATGCTTACAAATGATATTTTAGCTTTGTAGCAATTCAAAGCTGTAGCAAAGCACCTTGATTTCAGCACTATACTGTTTCATTTAATTTTATTTATATTTTATTGGATTCTCGGCACGACCAGCTGACACTGCTACTGGAATTCAAATGAGGTTTGAGAACGGTATTCTGTATGTCCTTTTGTTTTTTGAACAAAGAAGCTTAGAGAGTCCCGAGACGTCTCATTTTGTAGAGAAACGTTTGCTTTGCAACTCAAGACGTTCCGCACACTGCCTGTGCTTTCGTTAAAAAACATAAACACAACAAAATGTCAAAATTTCGTAACGAAATTTTACTCCAATAATAGTATTATCCGGTTTATGTTCTGTTTAATTAGTTCAGTCCGGTTTATAGCGGAAAACAGCACCACCACGAAAATTTCTTGCCGTCTTCTTGATAACTAAATTGATAGAGGTCCGAATTACATTTGAAGAGTAAATACATTTTAGTCATTATTATACATTAGATATATGTTTGACAAAAAAGAGATCAATAAATTACGAGTAGGATTACACTGGCTTCGCTGTTGAAGATGATACATTTTTACTTGGACTGCAAACGGACTTGATAAAATAAACCGCTAGTGCAGGTCCGTCAAAAAATGGTTCAAGTCCGGACTTGGAGTTGCTCATTGCTGCCAACTACTTAAAACGATTTCATTCAACTCCCTGATTCATAGATAATTTTAAACAAAGAATCGAATGAGATACGATAGAGTAAAATCTATTTTTAGAGTATATTGTGGACTTCACTGATTCTGTCAAAAAAAAGAGTACGAAATACACACATGTTGAATTTATACCGATTTTGAGAATTACATCGTGCACCGAAATATTATATGGAGACGAAACAGACCTTGACTGGAGTGTTTGTTGAAGATGAGTCGAAGAAAAACTTGTTTTGCAGGCTACTTATAATCATAAAGTTATGACTAATATAAAA
>CAJNOQ010004449.1:0-17490 GCA_905250885.1 Didymodactylos carnosus | reverse complement strand
CCCAAAAAATGCTACCAGGTTTCGTTAAATTTCCTATTAAACACATATTATAGAGCTTTTGAAGGCGCATCGAATGATGTATGAATGATTAGAGATCCTTTTTAGTTTCATAGAGAAAAGTGATCAGGAGTTCCCTTGGCAATGCAGCAATCTATGGAAAAGTCTAGTATTAAGTTCATACAGCCTGCTGCCAGGCTTCGTTAAGTTTCTTATCAACATATATTGTAGAGCTTTTCAAGGTGCATCGAATGATATTGCACTAGGCTTAATATTGGATGGTTACTGAGAAATTTTGATTTTACAGTCATACTATTGGTGCTGAATGATTTCTTGGTTTCAAATAGAGTCTGTGGGGATATATTCGACTGAAAGCGCTCGGAAGGGTTGAAATCATCGAATATGATGATCGGATGTGATTCTGATGAGCTTTGCACGGATTGAAGCGGTTAAAGTTAGTAGACCGATTTCAAATCTTATGCGGACTTCACCTTTTTAAAATTATTTTTTGCAGGAAGTGCACCCCCTTCACATATTCCTAGTAGTATCCGAGATTGGAGATGCATTTTTTCCGAGTTTTAATGGGAACTGGTAGCGATTTTCAACCGTTACCAAACTGCACAGGTATCAGTTCGCATATTTTCTGATAAGTTCTTGATTGTAGCCGAGTTGAACTGATCGGTACCGGGGATCACCTCACCTCAGCTTTCATTTGAGCAAACAGATGGAATACCCAGGTGCTAAAGAAAAAAAAAATAAGGAAAAAAGTGTTGTTAGAATTGAAACCTCCGCCGGGATTTTTTCTAGGATAGGGCAGCCTATCCATATATTCTGTAATTTTTAAGGGAGCCAGTTTTTGCTAAAATTTGAGGCAGTAGTGGTATAGTAGCGATACATTATAACGGCAGGACTCCATCAAACACAATTGTGCAGTAAACTAACGATTTATAAAGAAAAAAGCAGAAGTATGAAATTGAATGAAAGAGGAAAATGGAGTTCACATTGGACTCTTGAATTATTCACATCTGTAATCTAAATTAACATCATCTGAGATACTACTTCTTGATTATCATTGATTTCAGAACTCATCTCATCTTACATGAATTTGTGAACACGCCGGTGATCTTAAAACCGTAGCAAAACAATTTTGGTAAAACTGATAGCGTAGATATTAATGATGAAACCTGTGTTTTATCATTGAAAGAAATTCAGGCGCGTACTTAGCATCTCAGAGTAGGGGGTTAGTCCTGTCAAAAAAGTTTTTCGCCCTTCCAAAAAAGATGTTTTTTTGAAGAACAAAAGACACAAAACAGAAACTTTTCTGAAAGCAGGAGGGTGGTAACCACTCTCAGTAAGTATGCCTCTAATAGGGTTCTTATCAGAATCTTATTAGTTTCTTAGATAAGATTGTTTAAGGTTTCCTATGGACAGTCGTAATTGTCTAAATAAAAATCCGATAAGATTCTCATAAGAGGTTTGTAAAAAATTCATAGGAAATACAAAAATTCCTATTATTTTTATCTACTGGAAGGCAGCTTATGAGTCGGTTTTTACGATTTCTGTTATGATTAACTTGCTTCTATAGGCACAAGTGACCATAACAGTCACTGCTGACTTATAACTGACGCTCACTTATTCTGCTGACTTGTGATTTGTGAGTCATATTCACAGAACTGTTATGTAAAAATTTTATTAGGATGTATTAACTAGTTAATTTATACTAGTTCTCAAGGTAACTTTCATTCCTATCTAAAAGAAGTTGATATAATAATATAAAAGAGTAAGCACTTATCGCCTAATGATTAAGATATCCGGGCAGCTGATTGGAATATTACGAGCTTGATCCCTGTTAAGTGCGATTTTGTTTTTATTTCATTTTTTGTATCGCTCAAGCACTTCCGATGACGGACAGCAATATTCCGTAGAGCAGGAGATCAAGCTTTTTTCTGGCTGGCATTAGAGACCTGCAACCCGATCCAATCCTAGGATCGTGTCGGGTTCGGGTTAAGACGCTGTCGGGTCGATTCGGTTTAAGATGCTGTCGGATCGAGTCGGATTCGGATTGAACATTTCGTGGCGCAATTTAAAATATAGATAATAATTTCAATTTTGTATTGCTCGTGGAAAAGCTAACTCTACTGGAATTTTCAGTTGAAATACTTATTTCAAAGCAACTTCGTTCACTAACGAGGCAAGGTCTTCAGATGCCCAACTCCGTTTTTAATGATATTATGTCAGTTAATAGAGGAAAGTGAGCTGATAAAAACCCTTAAAGGAGGGCCCATATCAATTCCTTCAAAAGTTATGAATTTTTTTGTTCTAAAGGAACACTGTGTGTAGTAACAGTAATAATTCTGTAACCCAGTCAAAACAAAGAATTAAGAGATGAAATTTTCTTTTGTACTTTTGCTAATAGTCTGCTAACATTACAGAAAATTTGAGCGTTATCTCTTTCTAAATTCGCTTGTTATTGAACTTTTCTTCGTGAAGGAAAACGAAAACAATGCTTCTTCAAACCGCACAATTTTCAATGATAACATTTCTTTTTATTAGAGATGATATTGCATGCATTTTTTCCTGCTGAAAACATTCTGCAACGGGAAGAAAACAAAGAAGATAATTAGCTTTGTCACGTGCGGGCTTTCCCGTTTGTGAGGCAAAGAAAAACTAGTGAACCAACTAGAGAACCCTTACGGGTTTGAGCAAAGTTGCGAATTTAGAAAGATATAACGCTCAAATTTTCTGTAATCTTAGCAGACTATTAGCAAAAGGTCACTCGTCTATAATGCGATGCCCTCCGCTAAACAAATAGGTAAATAAAAAGGCAGAAACTTAAGAACAAAACAAAAGAGTAAAGATTTACCGGGTCGAGTCGGGTCGGGTTCCGTTAGGATCAAATTAAGTCGCATTACTGTATCTTATTTTCACAAAATAAGGCGGCTACTTCATGATTGAGACCACTTTTTTTGTATGATTAATCAGATTTAAAAAGTGATCTCATTTTGGAAATGAAAATTTTATAGTAGAAAAGTGGTCTCAATTTGAAATGCATGTATTCTCTCGTTTTGTTATACAAATAAAATGTGGTCTCAATTTGGAATAGAGTTTTTGTTCTTTTCGCATACTCTGTACACTGTTTATAATTTCGAATCGTTCTTTAATTAGGAATGATTGGCTACTGTAGACATAGAAATTGATTGAAATATTTTTCAAAATCGATGCTTAAAACTAAGTTGAGCTGGAAATGACATTGCGGGATCGGGTGAGGCTATAAAAATGAACAGTAGCACTACCTTGAAGCACAATATCTCAATTCGGTTTCCTCTACGAATCCTAACATAGCTCAAATAAAAAAGGGTCTGTACTTGTAATTCTTGTTCATGTTCAATAATAATGAAAGATGATGTCATAAATGGTAGTAGTGATATTGATGCTAATGGTACTCATTATCCAGTACACGATCCAAAATTACCGGAGAATATTTTAAATTGTGTGAGTTCGCCTATGTCGACAAAATTGCGGTATTTTTAACAATTAATCTCGATTCTTGAAAAATCGCAGATTAATTGGTGATTCCGATTATTTTTCTTTCGTAGAGGAAACCGAATTGAGATATTGTGCTTCAAGGTAGTGCTACTGTTCATTTTTATAGCCTCACCCGATCCCGCAATGTCATTTCCAGCTCAACTTAGTTTTAAGCATCGATTTTGAAAAATATTTCAATCAATTTCTATGTCTACAGTAGCCAATCATTCCTAATTAAAGAACGATTCGAAATTATAAACAGTGTACAGAGTATGCGAAAAGAACAAAAACTCTATTCCAAATTGAGACCACATTTTATTTGTATAACAAAACGAGAGAATACATGCATTTCAAATTGAGACCACTTTTCTACTATAAAATTTTCATTTCCAAAATGAGATCACTTTTTAAATCTGATTAATAATCATACAAAAAAAGTGGTCTCAATCATGAAGCCTCGAATAAGACACATTAATGCGACTTAATATGATCCTAAGTCGCATTTCTTTTTACAGTGTGGGAAATCTTAAACAATCTTATATAAGGAACTGGTAAGACTCTTATAAGAGACTGGTGAGAAACTTATAAGTTTTTGGTAAGATTCTTACATAAGAATCGATCTCCAGTCAAGTTTGACTTACATAAAGAATTCAAGAGTATCCCGTACTCAAGCAATGTTCTTTAATTTGGTACCAGCGGATTGTTTTTAGAAGCATTTCATTAAATAGCAAATAACGGAGATGACGCTCATACAGCAAAGATTATAAAAAAGTATATTCTAATTTTAAAACAGAGTAAGTTTTTAAAAATCAGGATGGTTATTAACCCTTTGAGTAAAAAATAATCCCGCAAAAGTAGCAAAACTCCTACCAATCAAGAACCATGATAGCCAGAAACTTCTAATTTTGTGTGGTCATAGCTCTTACCGAATGTTGGTCACGCACCAAGTATGAGCCTCTTTTACTGGATGGTTCGTGAGATATAAGTGATTTATTTCTTTTCCGTAAAATATCAATAGTTCCTGATCTGAGAGAGTTGAAAACTTTTTCTTTTAGAAGAAAGTAGCCACGGCTCTACTCTGTAAGCGATATGAATTGCGTGAGTTGGCTGTTAGTAGTCAGGTAAATACAGCTTCCTTCCAAATTCGAGATCCTTTGCGAAAAAAATTCACAATTCCGTCTAGGAGTATCAGTTTGACTTCAAATTTGCACCAAAGACTCTACAGTATCTGTAGACTGTCTGGCCAAAGTATGAAGTTTAACTATTGGGTGGTTCCGGAAATTCATTGAGAACCAGCATCTACGATTGAAACATATGTAGAAGAGCGAGGGTGATGAACTAAGGTTCGCTCTTTCTACTATAGAATTTGCATTCAATGTACATCATAATCATGAAAAACAATCATGGAAACCGATGATTTAGAAAAAATTAGGTGAAACTTTTGTTAGAAAGATTACACACTCACCTCTACCTTCACTTATTTTGCGCCCTTTTCACTCCTCATATATTTTCAATCAAAACTAATAACATATTTGAGATCAGCAGACAAAACTGGGTCATTCATTTCATTGAATAATCAATACGTAATATTTACGAAAGCTGTTCAGAGGGCAAAATCTCAGGACGCGAATTCGCTTACTCAAAGGGTTAAACTCCCTCCGATCTGAGCGTCTTTGAATGAACTCTAAAAGAGAGCTGGAGCTCTTGAGTAGAAGTTCTCAAGTGTTTTCTTCAGATATTCTCTATGCATAACATTCGAAACGGCTAACATGCATACTTCTTTCTCATATAATTTTATTTTTAGTACAGAATACATACAAATTCAAAACTAAGGTCATAATCGCGTGTTTAACTCGAAACTACAACATTTACCACTTCGTAAAGTTAGAATATTTCTCTGTCACAGTTTTTTGGACGAATATAACAGTACGCCAACTTCTTATCAATCAATTGTATCGCCGAAAGTTCTTCAACAAAAAGTAATATAATTTCACTATTTCGTCTTTTTGGCTCAATCTTATTTGTTCCTACATATTCTTTATGTATACGAGTATTTTAGCCGGAAAAGCTTTTTCATATTCATCCACAGAAAAATTCTTTCCAACCGCATTAGATATCTACAGCTTGAAGAAGCTGCTATTTTTAACCTTTCTTTGACATAGTACCTAGTTTTTTGTCTATACAGGCCGAAAGAAGGAACTTATTCTTTTTATCTTTCCGTATATACGCCTGGATCAATATCTACACATTTTGTCGAGTCAGTTTTCAAACACGTGTTGTAGCATTATTTTATTTTATTTTACACATCAAAACAATGTAGACGTACGAGACTGTACAGTTAGTCTGTTATCTCAGTACAAACTGGTTGAAGAAAAAAAATACGAAAACTTTTTTTTCAACAATGAAAATACGTATAAACATGAGAGCAAGACATGATTTACTAACTCGCACTCTACATCGATTAATATCGAATAGTTTCCAGAACGATCTCTTCTTTTTTATGTTTACTATTTTACGGGGGGTGATAACCAATCATTTTGGAGATGAAAAAAATCGAGTTCAGATTTTAGAATCTCTTTCTTTCTCTTTGTTGACGGTATAAATACGCCACAAAGACCATGACTATTCATTCACTTTATTCTTATTGTAGAATATTTGTATTTTTGATTTATCTCATTGCTGACGCCACTATTATCAATTTTGTCTTGTTTGCTTGACCTATTATAATCGTTAATAATAATAATAATTACTCATTTGCTTGTCAGCAATGGATCTTCTTGGTCAAGGTTTACGTTATGAGGAAGATGATGAGCACGTTTTTGAAGATAGTCCAGTTGATTCAGTTTCATCACGATCAACAACACCACCAGATTCTCCAATTAATGGTTTAGTTCGTCATCCGAATAATGATCAAATAAGCAAGATTGAACAACAAATATCGATTGATGAAATTTCACAATTGACTGCCGGTAAGGAAAGAGGGAAAAAAGTTTATGTTTTTCCACTGTTTCTTATACAATTTAGGCATGTACAAATTATATCAAACAAATAAGCCAACAGTTGCTGAACAATTACAAATGAAAAATCCTACAATACCAAAGCTTAATGAAGGCTATTTGACACCACCACAATCACCGTTTGTTCAACCTAAATATTCAAATTTACCATCAACATTCCAAAATGATGATTCAATTAAATTAGCTGAACAACTACCATCTAATAAAAGAACAAATCCCTCTGATTCAATATTCAATGATTGGTCAATCAATGTGCCATCGACAGGAGTTTTAACCGCAAATTCTCAATCATCATCAAAAAATCAATCAAGTCTTCAACGTTATATGAGTACACAACGCATAATGTCAGATAATACAATTCAAGGGTCAGCAGGTAAACTGGGACTAGTTAAACAACTTTTTACAACCTGATATAACTTGAAAATACATAATTCGTAAGCTCTAAAGTGAAATCAGAGCTTTGCTACTGCAGAATCCAGGAGAGATCGTACAAGAAGATAGATAATAATTCTTCTTTTTTTTTTCAGGTGATTTTTCAACCGAAAAGGAGATCGAAAGTTTTGAGCCAAAACGGCATATATCTGTTACCGCTCATGTTGAAACAGGTAGATCTCTGACGTAAAATTCGATTAATTTAATGTCTCCTTCGAAATATGTATTTTTTAGAAGGAAATCATTTGTATTCGTACATTTCAAAAGCAATGGATTCCTCAAATTCAACAACATGGCCAAATTTGGGTATCTCAGATGTTTCTCAACAACATTCCTTCAATCAAGATCTTGGCCGTAATTCACCACTTCCAAATGATTTACGAGCTCCAGGTGCACCTCTTCATGGATTATCACCATTAGCAAAATCACGTGGGCCATCATCATTCAGCCCAATGAGTGCTAATCAACAACATTCAGCAATGCAGTTAATATTTCCACAACAACAAAATCATATTACCGTACGCGGTGCTCAACAGACAATGCCAGCGTTTTCCTCATCATCTGGTATACCACAACAACATTTCTATCCACAACAATATCGTACTCATCAACCACAGCCAATGCCGTCATACAACCCCATGGATCCATCGTATAATTCAATCGTGGATGCTGCCGTTAGCGCTGTTCTATTAAGACAACAGCAACAACAATTGGCTCAACAACAACAAAATATTGGTGGTTTGCCGTCAATGTCATTTCTCAATCCAGCGCAATCTCAGTTGGTTAATAATAATAATAATCGTCCATTACGTTCAGAAAAAATTGATATTGAAATAATTAAAGCATTAATTCGTCAAGCAAAAATGAAACGTCGACTTGGATTGAAAAAAGAGGTAAATTGACTGCTTTGTCGGTGTACGGCTCAATGACTCCTTGTCTTTCTTCTAGGTGTGTGTCTTCTGTCGTAATAATGGTGAAAACGAATTAATTTATACTAGTCATAGTTTGAAAGATTCAAACGGTAATGTTTCATGTCCAATATTACGTGCTTATCAATGTCCAATATGTGGTTCAACAGGTTCAGCAGGTATGTGTTCAGCTTTTAAAGTCTCTTTTTCTAATCCTTAATGGTTTTCTTTTGTTCTTATGTTCAGCTCACACAATTAAATATTGTCAAGCAGCTAGTGAAGATAGTAAACGTTTATGTACTCCATATGAAAAGTTGCTCCGTCAACAATTGTTACAATCACTCGATGGTATGAATATGTATGGTTTTTGTCTTTAATTGTACTATGCGCGGGATGTGCCCGCGCAAAGAACTAAATATCACTCTATAACAATGAATTATCAATAGTTTTTTTTTCTGTTTTTGATTAATTTCACTGTCGTTTCAAGTTTCATTATTATTCTCTCTCAATCTCAGTTTATTTATTCTCTGTAATTCATTGGTTTTTTTATGCATGCATTCGCTTAGAACCATAAATGCAATATTAAAAGAACAGATTATTAAAAAATTGACGAACATCGCATAATCTGGCAGTTTTTTTGTGTTTTTTTTGTTGTTTGGTTCAAATTTTTATTGATTATTTGCCTGGTGATGTGAGTGTGTTCACAGTAGTTTTTTGTCTATATTTCCATTCAGTGTGAGAGTGTAGTAGTTTTTTCAGTAGTTTTTTTCTCGGTTCATTCAGTTTTGGCTGCGCGCATTTTTCTAAGCATATATGTATTTTCTGTATGTTTTGTTTTGTGTGCACGTTTTGTTTTTGATTTCTAGTAAATTTTATTGGGAAAAAATATTTTTCGGCAAGTAATACAAAGAAAAGATTATAAATTGCAGCATCAATGTACTTTCGTTGATAATTTTACTCTTTATTACTGAGAAAACTGACACTTAGGTACTTCATAAATAAACGCCAGTTACTATACTAGCTTAAACAGTTTCTTCTTTCTTATTTCAATATTTTTTTTGAGTAGCGAATTTTACTAGCATAAATGGCTTTTCTCGTTGCGTAAATCGCTTTTCCCGTAGCATAACTGCCTTTTTTCCCAGCATAAATTGCTTTTCTCCTGACAAAAATCGCTTTTTTCCTCCGCTTTGCCCCTAGCATCACTGGCTTTTTTACTAGCATAAATCGCTTTTCTCCTAGCATAAATGGCTCTCTTACTAGGAGAAGTGGCTTTTCTGCTAACGTAAATGCCTTTTTTTTCTAGCAAAAGTCGCTTTTCTGCTAGCATACATTGCTTTTCTCCAAGCATAAATGGCTTTTCCCGTAGCATAACTGGCTTTTTTCCTAACATAAATGGCTCTTTTCGTAGCATTAATGCCTTTTTTCCTACTGTAAATGGCTCTGGCATTTATTACGCTCCAGCTTAAAAGTGTTCTTGTAGCTTACATGGCTCTTTTCCGAGGATAAATGGCTTTTTTACTAACATAAGTGCTTTTCTCCTAGGATAGATGGCTCTTTTACTAGCATAAATGGCTCTGCCGTTTATTTCTTTTCTGCATAAAGGACTGTTTTTGTTTGATAATTTGACTGTCCGCGAAGGCTCTCTAGTATAAATGGCTAATTTCTAACACAAAGGGCTTTTCTTTGTCATAAATGGCTTTTTTTCTAGCATAGATGGCTCATTTCCTAACATAGATCGCTGTTTCCAAGCATAAATGCCTTTTTTTGAAGCATAAATGCGTCTTTTGCTAGGATAAATGCGGCTTTTCCTAGCATAAATGGCTTTTTTTGCTAACATAAAGGGCTTTTTTCCGAGCATAAATCGCTTTTCTCGCACCGTAAATCGCTCCTCTCCTACCATAAATTGCTCTTCCTCTCCTACCATTTATGCTGGGAAAAAAGCGATCTATGTTAGAAAATAAGCCATTTATGCTAGGAAAAAACACATTTATGCTAGGAAAAAAGCTATTATATTGGGAAAAAATCCATTTATGCTGGCGGAACAGCCACTTATGATACGAAAAAAGCTATTATGTTAGGAAGCTAGGGGAAAAGCGAATTGTGGTAGGAGAAAAGCGATGTATGCTGGGAAAAAAGCCATTTATGCCAGGAATAAATTATACTAAAAATTATTAAAAATGTATTTTAAAAGCCATTTATGCTTGGAAGAAAGCCATTTAAGGTACAAATAAGCCGTTTAAGCTGGAGAGTAATAAATGGCAGAGCCATTTACGCTAGGAAAAAAGGCATTTATGCTAGCAAAAAATCCATTTATGCCAGAACAAAAGCTATTTATGCTAGGGAAAAGCCAATTTATGCTGAGGGAAAAGGAATTTATGCTAGGAGAAAAGCGATTTATGCTGGGAAAAAACCTATTATGTTAGCAAAAAAGCCATTTATGATAGGAAAAGAGGCGTTTATGCTTGAAAAAAGTCGTTTATGAAAGGAAAAAAGCCACTTATGCCCGGGAAAAAGCCCTTTATGTTAGCAATAAAGCCATTTATGCTTGGAAAACAGCCATTTAAGGTACGTTTAAGCTGGACAGTAATAAATGGCAGAGCCATTTACGCTAGAAAAAAACGCATTTATGCTATGGAAAAAGGCATTTATTAGACGGTAAAAGCCATATATGCTAGGAGAACAGCCATGTATTTTAGAAATTAGCCATTTATACTAGAGAGCCTTCCCGGACGGTGAAATTATCAAACAGAAAGAGACATTTATGCTAGGAAAAAAGGCATTTAGTTTAGCAAAAAAGCCCTTTATGCTGTAGAGAAATAAATGGCAGAGCCATTAATGCTAGTAAAAGTAGCATTTATCCTTAGGAAAAAAGCGATTTATGCTTGGAAAAAAGGCATTTATGCTACGAAAAAAGCCAGTTAGTCTACGAAAAAAGCCATTTAAGGGAAGAAAAGAGCCATTTGCGATACGAAAAAAGGCATTTCAGGCTCTTTTACTAGCATAAATGGCTCTGCCGTTTATTTCTTTTCTGCATAAAGGACTGTTTTTGTTTGATAATTTGACTGTCCGCGAAGGCTCTCTAGTATAAATGGCTAATTTCTAACATAAATGGCTTTTTTTCTAGCATAGATGGCTCATTTCCCAACATAAAAATGCGCTGTTTCCTAGCATAAATGACTTTTTTTGAAGCATAAATGGCCTTTTCGAAGCGTAAATGGCTTTTTATGCCAGGGAGAACGTATTTATTCTTGGCAACAAGCCATTTATTCTTGGAAAGAAGCCATTGAAGATACAAATAGTCCGTTTATGTTGGAGAGTAATAAATGGCAGAGCGATTTATGCTGGGAAAGAAAAGCCATTCACGAGCTGAGCACGCATTTTTATAAGAATGAGGCACTGGTCAAAATTTAGGTTTTTTTGGTAGCCATTCGATAGAGCATCATTGAAAACCGTCAAATTCAAATTTTCAGCGCATTTGGATGTACTGTCGTGAAATCCGCCTGGGTTAATCTTTGGTCACTGTTTAGAAAACATCAAAAAGCGCCGCATAACTATCTAGTAGATTTATATTTTAACAAATCGAAGTTGTTTAAAATGTCGTATACCAAACGATAGAGGATGAAAAACTGGACAAAACGGGCTACTTCAAGTATCCTATGCCATCTATTTAGTACACTTGTTTAGTCCAACACGATGAAAATTGGCATAGTTTGACAGTTCATTTTTGCCAGTATGTCCGCTGACATTTTTTGAGAACAAACATGACTAAAAACTATTTCACTCTTTGCAATAACGTAAAAACATGACGGCCAAATATTAAGTTGAGGCAAAGAGCAGCTCTTAGAAGATAGATTTTCCACTATTATTGATATTACAAAGGCAGAGTAAATACTATGATTATTGTAGTTTCGATGCACCAGTACTTTTCAGTGAAAGTACGCACAAGAAAAGCGAGCTCACAGGATATTGGATCAGAATATGCAAAAAGTAAAAACCGAAAAAGAGAGTCTATTCTTGCTATTCACTTTCAATTATAAAAGAATAATAAAAAAGACAAACAAGTTAACTGCCGTCATATTTATTTAAATCGGTTCCTTCGAGACGACTAATGTACGTGTCGCACCCGAAAAGTGTGCCCACAACATAATCAGAGCCGTTTTAAGAAATTCTACTCTCATTTAAATAATTCTTTGTATTATCTTCAGTGCCTGCTTATCCTATGTGTTAATTGTGCTATAGCACAGGGCCCCGGCTGACTTAGGAAGTTACATTTTTGCAGAAAACAAATTTTAAAAGTAAATGTACAAATAATTAAAATGATTAGCAGCTCTTTTTACATTATTAAAAATGGTATTAAAAAATAATGTATTTAGCTTTGCTGGAAAATTCTATAAGCAGAAATTTGGTACGGCAATGAGAACTCCTTGCGCTTCTCCATATGCAAATATATTTGTTTTAATTCAAGAGTTGAAATATTTGCAAAAGATAGATTTATATAACGAAGCGAAAAACAAAAACTTAAGCAATATTTTGTCTCCTAGTTGGTGCAGTGAGTGTTTTCTCGATTGTTGATTAGTTTATTTTCTGGTTTCTGTTTGTGATAATGCAACAGTTGCATCTGTCTGGTTCGTTAGTCGTGTCTTCATTTCGATATTCTGTGGACGAGGTACGGCTGCTCGTTGCTGTCGAACAAGTCTTTTACCAATCACGGTTTGCCGAAATTCTTCCGAATACATTGTTGATGGCAATACATATAAAGTAAAACCCAAGATTTGTGGTAAATATGAGAGAAAATAAGTTGTTAACAAAGTGTATCGTTGCCATGATTGTTTTAACTTACTACATGCGTATGAAAATAATAGAATAGTCTGTGGTAACGAACTGAGAACGATGATGATCAGTGTGATATATTGTTCCTTTTGTATTTTCCATTGTCTCACCAATAGATTGAAAAATGTTTGTTGATTGTTCCCACTTGTTCGTGCTCGACTACAAGCAACTTGTATTATTAGAATTGTAATTGAAATAATCTGAATAAGAAATGGAATAAAATAATGAACTAAAATATTGATACGATCATAAATAGAAACCGATGTTTGAACATAATTAGTGACGCAAAGAGTAATATTGAGAGATGTGAAATGAAGTAGAGAACTGCTGAGAAGATCATGATTCATTCATGAATGAATCATGATCTTCTCAGCAGTTCTCTACTTCATTTCACTATTTAATCTTACTGCTCCTCGCTCTTCATTGAGAGATGTGTCAGAATAATCAACAATTGTTGTATAATACATCACTTCATGAATATGCATACTAAATACAAACAATATTACAAAAATACTCAAACCGAATACTCGACGTGGATTTTTCAATGTCGAAGATGTTGGAAACAAAACCAAACGTAGACGTTCAATTGTGATAAAATTTGTTAACCAATATGTAATTCGTGTAAAAACAGATAAAAGATACGAAACAATCCTACATGAATAGAGACTGAAGTTTTCATAGTAGAATAATGTACCACTACTATCAAGAATAATATGAATAACTTTGAATAATAAAAGTAACAATGAACACCGATCAACAATTGAAATAATCAGAAGATATATGCCAACACCCACTTTTCGCGGTTTCGGACGAATAAATGTCAAAAAACTATTGAAATTGTTGAATAAACCAAAGAAAAAGATCAAAAGAATAATTAAAGTGTAAATACCAATGGACACTTGACGATTATTTTGTAGATCTTTGACAATCAATGAATCCAAAGTAAAACTCATCAATTCAGTTGAATATTGACATATTTGTCCATGATAACAACGTGGACAAAGACAAAGAAAATCAGATCTATCATTTAATTCACCTCGAAGACAATAACCATTTGACAAACAGAAAGAACATTGATCTTGAAAACGATTATATCCAAAACATTCTGCACGATAATGATCAATCTCACAAATGCATAAATAATTCAAATCACGAAAACAGATTAAAGTTGTATTGGTGTTCTGTTTTGATCGACAAATATGATGATAAAAGAAAACAGATGTTGTAGAGTTGAACGTGGAATTCTCAACAGTTCCTACAAAAAATTATCCATCTTCTATAAACATTTTCAATACAACTAACGCAGCAAACTTTGTTCAGATCATCTGAAGCATCTCTCAATAATCAATCAATAGAATTTTGACATACTGGAGCTAGCCAGAGGCTAGTACAAGAACTTTCGATACAGGTCCTATGTCACTGCTAAAATACTCTAACTTACCTGATTGGTCAGTTGTCTGAACTAAATGCCATAATGTTTCCACTAATGGACAATGATTTTCTGATGTTAGATCGACTGTAATATTGATATCTGTTTGATTAGGATAAAAATATAATAAATAATAATTTGGCTCTTCTTGATGATAATTTGCTCCATAGACTTTGAAAACAGCTGTTGTTGGGACGTATATGTCAAGTTTACTAATGTAAATTGGTTTCAACTTTAAGAGCAAACCAAAATAAACTTGTTGATGAGGAATAATAAAACGTAATGTTCCCTTATCATAGTCACTATAGAAAACTGTTGCAGCAACAACATCATTTGTTTGTAATGTTCAGTTGGATGATAACATAATGTTGACATTCACCATGCCTTTTAATGATTCACAGTGAGATCCTTCATATAAATCAGTACAAATGCATCGATAATGATTCACATCAACCAAATTATATGTCACCATACAGGTTCCTCCATTTAAACATGGTTTTCGTTGACAATGTTCATTATTAAAATAACATCTTGGACCGTATGTTGATATTGAACACAAACAGAATGGATGTCGTTGATTTCCAGTTAAAATGCCGTGATATTTTGGTTTACAAATTGATTTTGGTGCACAATAATTCTGACATTGTTCATCATAATGTTCACAACGAGTGCCATAAAAACCACTTTTGCATGAACAAAAGTAGGAGAAATCGTTTGTATTGATTATTCTTTCACGAATTCCATTTTGAGTACATGAATGATTTGAACAAGGATTGATTGTTGATGGAAAATGTAAAATCTTTGATAAACGATTATGAATCAAAGTAAATCAAATATTTCCAAACTCCAACTATTTCAATTTTTCTATTGGAATGTAAATTAAATACTTCAGATCGAACACTGTACAGTTGAGTTCCACCTCGATTTGTTTTTTTCAACTGTATATATTTTTCTAGTCGAGGATAGAGGAAATAAATCTGTTTTTTTTATATAATTGTGACCATTTTGTGTTTGTGGATTAACATAAAATTCATAATAATCAATAATTTCATCTTCAAATAAAAATGTTGTCAAGACTTTTATAATATTTATTTCATTGATAGATGATCGGTATTTCTTTAAATCAAGATGTGTTGCAACTGTTATTCGATCACTATAATATTCACATTGTGCTCCATAAAAGCTTGGCGGACAAAAACAGATTGTATAACCTGTATAATATTTCACTACGAGACCACGATTACAAATAAATGGAAGATAATGATTTTCAAATGTTATGTTACGAGTTTTAAGGGAATCACCAACAATTTCATAAACTGTTTTAAGTTTAGAATTATCTGCTCCGAATATTCGAGTTTTATGATCATCTGTTTTTGAGTTCATGACATATAAGATTCGGCTTGAACGAGCAATAAAGGATGAGTATTTTGTAACAATTGTGTTGATGGCGGATAATTCTTAAGTCGTAACGATGGGAACTGCCCGTGTTTCACTACTCTGTATTTCAACAATGAATTTTGTGATGCACATCGATACTCATCCTCACCGTGAGAACATTCCTTTCGACCATTACATCTTCCATTTTTTTATACAAAAATCGTTCAAACACATCACATCGCTCAAAGTCACTATTTGTGTCGTTTTTAAATTTAAATTTCTGATGAAAACACACTGTATCATGAGCCGCATTAGTGACGGGTTTCCACGGATTGAAATCATCGTGGCACAGATGAATGTATGATACACAATGATTATCATTAAACTGAAAATGGAAACCCTACATACCGAAATATGAACATTGTAATCTATTTCTTTCGTCAAGACCAGTTAAGCAATCTGTTTTTTCATCTCCAATTTGTGTTAAATTGATACATGGACGATTGACTTCAACATTAAATACATCATCAACATCAGTTCGAAAACATGGATATTCAGATGAAAGATCACAACGATCAGAAAAGGAAACACTATGTGCCGGATACTGGTCATGGCATTGCTCTTTGACTTTGTTCGTATTATTCTCCGATGAAGTTTGTATATATTTTCGAAGATAGACGCATCCTGGATCAGCACTTTTCGTACACGCAATACCCATCAATGGAACAATATCACTTTCGTCATCAAGTTCATCTCGGCCGTTGGAACAAGAGGGATCACAATCTCCCAGTGCACCGACTAATAAACATGTCAGTTCAGACGATGAACACTGAAAATGATGACGTTGAATTTCTGGACATGAGTTACTGATAGTTTTAGATTCTTCAACATCAAAACAATCAACTACTCCATCCCACCATGTATTCGGAAGAATTTCGGCAAATCGTGACTGGTAAAAGACTTGTTCGACGGCAATGAGCAGCCGTACCTCGTCCACAGAATATCGAAATGAAGACACGGCTAACGAACTAGACAGATGCAACTGTTGCATTATCACAAACAGAAACCAGAAAATAAACTAATCAACAATCGAGAAAACACTCACTGCTCCAACTAGGAGACAAAATATTGCTTAAGTTTTTGTTTTTCGCTTCGCTGGATATTGGTCATGGCATTGTTCTTTGACCTTGTTCATATTAATTACGGAAATTCTCTTTTCTTTCCGTGAATTTATCTCCATTTCTGGAAATTCATTTCGGTTTCCAGGATACCCATTTGTTTTTCGAATCTCGATGATTTCTTGAAAATCCATATCGAGCATCATATGCTCTCTTTCCGCCGTCACCCTCAGGGAGAGAGATGCCCTATGTGAAATTCAATTCAATTTCCTAGAAATTAATTTCCAAGAAAATAATTTTCTGGAAATTAGTCTCCGGTTTCCCACTGATGAATTTCCAGGAAATTCCTATAATGCATCATATGGTGTAGTCATAGCAGATGATAATTGCACCATTCGACTCAGGGCTCTTAATGAGATGGGATGGGAGAGAAAAGTCGTCCTGTGGGACAAATCAGTTTGTCCCATCCTATTCCATGGGAAAACTCGTCTAGTAAAAAAGATTTTTAAAGCTTGAATCGACCTCAATGACTATTTCCTCAGTTATCTCAGTATTCCTCTATCTGTTTCTGTTTAGACCAGTTTATTTTACATTTAATTTTTTACACTAATTACAAGTATGCTATGCTTTCGTCAAGAACTAAATTGTGAATCTATGGTATTAGGTTCCTTTTAAATTACTTACTTTTAAATCAAAACTTATAAATAGGGATGCACCGGTGCACCGGTTGCACAGTGGGCATTTTTTACTAGAGCAGGCGGACTTTAGCTTTATGAGTGAACTAAAATTTCATGAACCATTTTTTTATAGGTTTTTCATGATCCTCTTTCTAATGGCATGAGAGTTGGGCTTTGAAA
>CAJNOQ010004448.1:0-17494 GCA_905250885.1 Didymodactylos carnosus | reverse complement strand
AGAAAGTATCTGTTAGATGAAGTAGTTTTAAATTCATCATTTTATTAGATATGATTGACTCCCAAATATTAAAGAAGAGTAATTTGCTTGCTCTACCAACTGAAAAAACAAAAAAGAGAAAGTGTTCGCAACGAAGATTTTTTTCTTTTTTTATTATCTACCGAGTCTGATATACTCGCCTACTATTATACTATGTATTATTTTCTTGACTATGATTAGGCCAGAATGGTAATCGAAAGTTTACTTTTAATTTAAGGCAATCCAATGCATAATTTTTTTGCCGAAAATATTGTGAACCGGAAAATGGCCCTATCTGTCTCCATCCTTTTTGTATGGATTTTGTAATCTCTGGAAAACCTAACATTCCTTCTTATCTTTTTCATATGATGAACAGGTGCTTCTAAGTAGCTTTTGAAACATGTTAATACCCAGATCGATAGAGCATCCAGTTCTGCCCATGTAATTGGACTGCATCTGAAGAAACGCGTTTATATTAAGAAAGCGGCGTCTAAACGCGTTATTTTTCAAAAAAAAAAGAAAACGCACTTACAATAGACGTGTCTCACAATTTTTGAGAAGAAACCACGTTTAGACGAATCGTTTAAAAGAAAACTGATCAGAAGCGCCTAGACGTGTTTAGTGTGGCCGCGTTTGTTAATTTCCCGAGAAAAAAAAAGCGTATAGACGCCTTTTTTTTAAATTTAACCTACAGACACGTCTAAACACGTTAGGATAGGAAGCGGTTATACGCGTCTAAGAAAACTTTCTAAAAAGTCGCGTTTAAACGCGTTTTTTAGAAACGTTTAAATGAACGCATTTAGACGCATATGTAATTTTTAATGAAAAATCGCATTTAGACGCGTTTTCCGTTGCCACTTCGACGCGTCTTATCCTTACGTGTCTAAGTAGTTCAAATATGCACCCATGTAGTACGTCTAGGCACATTTTATACTGACGCGTTCAGAAGCGTTTCGTTTTGTGCGCGGGTTTTTTTGCCATTGCGGCGTGTCAAGTCAAGCTTTGTGTTTTTGTAGATAGTTAAATTGCCTTCAGGAAACTGTGTGGGCGCAAACTCAAGCGAATTTTTTCATTGCATTATAACATCGCGAATCTAAAACACAGAAGCACCGTGCAAGGTTCATCGCTTTATCAATAATCAAGCGATACGAATTTTTGCTGATGAAAATCATTTTTTTTAGAGATACTAAAGTATATCACTATATGAGTACCGTCTCAATTGGACAAAATGCAATGAAAGCGAGTAATGTTTTAAATAAAAAGTTTGCCAAGAAGATGACCTAACGCACAGTTTTTCGCGCGCTAATAAATAATTAATATTTAACTACTCTGTAATACTACGTATTGAAAAATGTTTATTTAACACGATGTTCTGCGGCATTTATCTTCGATCAGAAGAAAAGTTTTTTCTTTTGAAAAACGATGTTTTTATGTTTTTATTGTCGTTCGCTCATGTAACGTTCACATCCACAAAATGTAGAGCAAACAGTATCCTCATTTGGCTGAGTGGGTAAGTACTTTACTTTGTAATTTGTCTTTCTGTGCATAGGTACCAGGTTCGATCCCTCATTATTTTTTTACTCATCTTTTTGTTAATATATGATATAGAGTAAGAAAAATAAAGCTTCGAATCTCGCTGACGGTATCAACTTTCTTTCTCGCAAGTAAAGCTATCCTCACTTATATATAGGCATGCACCGTAACCGGTCATAACCGTAACCGTAATAACCGGTCGAACGGTTAACCGTAACCCAGGCCGTGAAAAATGAGCCATAAATGACTCATTTTTAGATCATATCTCTCCCACATTTATCTCATTTATTATATTATAATATAGCGATAATTTTGTCATTTTTCTATATGGACTATAAACGATGGATGCCGTTTGTTTGTACGAACGACACATTAATGCGCTTAAAAAGCAGAAAAATGGTCACTAACGTACACGCGGAAATCAGTGTCATTAGTAGCAGGATACAAAATAATCTTAATCAACTTTCGCTCAAAGAATCCAAACAAGGTTGTATATACTATTCTTTCTTTCCAAATAAATTATTCTTTATTTTTCTACAATCAGTACACGGAGCTGTTATGAAGCGGTTATTACGGTTACGGTTATTTACGGTTACGGTTAAACGGTTAATAACCGTAACCGTTGCATGCCTACTTATATATAGTCTCAGCTGACTAAAGGACAATGAGATCCTGGCCAGGAATTCCATCCAAGAGTAAAAAAAACTAATTAAAAAAACGCGTCAGTATAAAAAAAGGGTGCATATTTTAACTACTTAGACGCGTCAGGATATGCCGCGTTTGAACGCGTTAAATTCCCAACAAAACGCGCTAGAGCGCGTCTAAAAAAGTGGTATGAAAGAGCCTGACAAAATTTGATCCTTTTCATATGCTTGTCTAATTTGCAGGAGCTAACATTTGTCACGTATCACACTTAATGAGGCTGTATGGCTATGTCTTCAATTGCTATTTAATATTTCAGTCTGAATATTTCTCATTTAAAAAGTTAAGTTTCAATAAAAGAATATAATATAATTCCTGTTGGTCGCTGATTGAACATTGTCTCACACTGTTAATATAACGCAAACTGCAGAACTTTATGTCCTATTTTGCATAAATTGTGGAAGATCATCTCATCTCGCAGGCTAACCACAATCAAGAACAGTTTAGGCGTTAAACTGTGGTAGTTTCAAACGTAGTTGAAGGCCTGCAGATTCATACATATGTTACAGAGTAATCTGAACTATATACAACCTCAAAGTTTCAGTTTTGATTCCTTTCGTTTTCAGTATTTTGATCGTTATACGTTACGTAAAAATGATACGATGATGAATAAATGCAAAAGAAGGTAATTTTTGAACAAGCAAGGAGTATGGTTTGTTGATATGTGAAATGAATAGAAAGTTTGATTCTGCATCTAAATAGAAAGCGAAAAACATGTATTGATGTTTAATCAGGCCAAAAATCAGATACACTAAAATCAGTATGTTTTGCATAACGAAATATGAAAAACTTTCAATTAATAATTCAACGGGTAATTCTTCAAATATCACTTAAAGTAAGGTGAAGTAGAAAAACCAGAAAATAATAACAACGAGTTTGTCTGCCTCTTTTTCAATTTATGTTTCTTCACCAAACACACACTGAATAAGTTATATTACATGTGATTGATTGATTTCGTTTCTTTTGTGTGAACAATGACAATGATTTAGATTTTTCGAAAACTAGCTATCTAGATTCACCATAATTGTCTTCTGATTTATTATTCTTCTCCGCCGACTAGACTATCATCATCAGAGCAGAGGAAGTCAGAGAAAAAGACGAACGAAATTAGAAACAAAATTGTATACTGCCACTAAGGAGTTCACACCTTTTTATTTCGTCGTTGTTTATCGTGAATGAAAACAAGAAAAGGAAAAATGACGTTCTACTTATAATACGTATCTTGTTATACTTAAAGACTGAAAATATGAATATCGATAATTTCGATGACGTGGATCGATGATTGAAGCTTACTTCATTCTCTCTTCCGACGATGATACTCTAGTCGGCGGAGAAGAATAATAAATCAGAAGACAATTAGATAATCTAGATAGCTAGTTTTCGAAAAATCTAAATCATTATCATTGTTCACACAAAAGAAACGAAATCAATCATTCACATGTAATATAACTTATTCAGTGTGTGTTTGGTGAAGAAACATAAATTGAAAAAGAGACAGACAAACTCGTTGTTATTATTTTCTGGTTTTTCTACTTCACCTTACTTTAAATGATATTTGAAGAATTACCCGTTGAATTATTAATTGAAAGTTTTTCATATTTCGATGCTTTGAATCTGTATAAATGTTTCTATAATTTAAATTCGCGTTTGAATTCCATTATTAACAGGCAATGTGTAGATTTATATTTAAGTCTAGATTTAATTTCTTCATATAATGATTTTTTATTTAAAATCTATCCTCTAATTAATTTCGAACATCTTAATTCATTAATATTATCAAATGAACGTTATCTATATGATTTGATGAATGATAAAGGTTTTATTTACAAATTCTCTTCTCTACAATCCTTAACATTTTACTCTATATCAACAAAATTAATTTATAATTTATTTCAACTTTTGCCTCAATTACAAAGAACATTACGTAGAATTACAATAAAAAATTTACAATTATCGTATGAATATGACCCCAGAGACAGAAGAGCAAGTAAGACATAAAAATGCGAGACAAGAAGAGTAGGAGAGTATCATTCTTCATGATCTAACAAGTACTTTGACAGAGTTTCTGAAATATTTCTCATAATAGAAGTCCTACTAACATTAAGCAGGTTTTATCTGGAGAATGTCAAATCTAACAATCTTCTTTAGCGAATCTTACACTGAAGAGTTTAAAAGTATATGATTTATAAATATTTATAAGTCCATCCATTTATAACTATTTTAACTTTTAGTAAAAAATTTAAAATAGTTATAAATAGTTCGATTTATAAATCTGGTTGTGATTTATAAATGAACGTCGGCAGATTGCAGCTTTTTTATTCAGTCAATCTTTTATAACTCAATTTGGAACAAAACTATATCTTGGTGAATCACTATTGTACTTTCGTGCACTGCTGAATTCTTCTTCGAAGTCACTCATTTTTTATCTTTCAAATAGGGATGCACCGAGACGGAGTACTCGATACCCGAAACTTTAGTCTCGACAGTTTCGGTCTCGAATAGTTTCGAGTCTCGGGACTTTAGTCTCGATTAGTCCCGAGTCTCGAAAGCGTCGGTCTCGAATAGCCTCGAGTCTCGAAAGTTTCGGTCTCGAATAGTCTCGAGTCTCGATTAGTCCCGAGTCTCGAAAGCGTCGGTCTCGAATAGCCTCGAGTCTCGAAAGTTCCGGTCTCGAATAGCCTCGAGTCTCGAAAGTTTCGGTCTCGAGACTTTAGTCTCGATTAGTCCCGAGTCTCGAAAGTTTTGGTCTCGATATAAAAGTGCCGGTAGCAAAACTTTCCGAGACTTTTTCTAGACTATTTTTTTTTGTTCTGCATAGAAGATTTCTTTGGTGAAATATGTACTGGACGTAATGTCGAAAGACATTTTTTTGTAGTAGATATTTTGTATGGTAACTTTTTTGATACTTTTAATCACTAAAAGTGAAAACTTCATGTAGCGTATAAAGTTAGGTAACTAAGCGTTACTTATTTTAGTTTTCCCAGAATAATTCAGTTAAAATGAAATAAAAGAGCATATCACTATCGTCGTAGTTATTCGGACTAGTACAGAATTGTTGAGGATTTTTCAGTACATTAACAATCCGGGTTTATATTGTATAGAAAATGCATTCGATTTTCTGAAGTATCGATTTTGTAGAGAGGAAAATATCTTTAAGAATTTTCTATAAAAATTTCTCAAGCTATTGCCTGATTTTCCATAAAATCGCCCAGTTTCTGAAAAATTAACAGGTTCCTAGAAATGCAACAATTTTCCAGAAAATGGCATCTTGTTTTTCATAAATTCAAAAACACCATTTCTTGTACGGCTGACCAATAGAAAAATGAAAGCATATATAGAGGCCAAAAATCAAGTAATGGCTGAAAAACGACTAAAATTTAGTTTGTTTTTTGAATACCTTATTTCTTCTCGTGTTTATTATAATTGGCTGCTTAAGAATGTTTATTTCTTTTTCGAGCCAGTCTTCGCGGAAGAGAAAAATGCTCTTGTCTGTACTTATTATGTGTAGTCCTATAGGCTGTTTCCGAATTTTATTTTTTGTTTAACAGAAGGGTTTTGGAACCTTTTGTTTTATTACTGCGAAAAGAAGTGAGAGAAACAATTTTTTGTATAGTCAGAAAGGCTGCATGAACATTGCGTTCAGCGTTTTCTTTGTATTTTTCTATGTTGTTGTGAAGCTGTGTAACGCTTTCGTAAGAAATAAAAACAAAATTGATCTGCTTCGGCCCTTGCTTTCTCGGGAAGAGAGCCGACATACCTTGAAGTTGAGGGCGGCAGATGCCTTCTATTCTTTTCTGAAAAGTTAGACCCTACGGAGTTATCTTTAGCGCATTCAGCTTTAGTCCAGTTTATGACTATGTATAAAATACACACATAGTGACTGAAGAAAAGTCTTCCTACACCCATCTTATTAAAATAAGAAAAATTTCTGCGACACAAAACAGGTTCCTCGATTTTCTCAGCAAATGAGAGGATCCTATACAAGTAATCAGAGTAGCTACCAAAAAAACTTCAGTCATATCTAGGGATGCAACGGTAACGGTTGACAATCGGTCTAACCGGTTTAACGGTTACCGGTTCTGACCGATTACCGTTACCGGTCTAACCGGTTCTGACCGATTACCGTTACCGGTCCAACCGGTTCTGACCGATTACCGTTATGGATCTAATCGGTTAACTAACTGAATAGAGTGATAACGGGAATAAGAAAACAAAGTAGAAAAGAGAAAAGAAAAGAAAATCGCTATTTGTGTCGCAGCTCTAATAGTCCATCTATTTTCTCTCTTGCTCGTGCTAGATATAATCTATTTTTAAACAAGCATTCACATGTGAGTTCTTAAGCTAGTTTGAGTTACACTGATTGTTCCATGTTAAAAAGTGTTTTTCTTCAACGTTATATTGATTAACAGAGAACTGTGATTAAAGAAACATTTACTTTGTGTGTTGTATTATGTAGCAAATATTCCATTTGTTTTTCAAGTTTATTGCTACCGATAAGAACCGGTTGGACCGGTAACGGTAATAGGTAAGGTGCGGTTGGACCGGTAATTGGTAAGGTGCGGTTACCGTTACCGTTGCATCCCTAGTCATATCGAAACGTTCGAGACTCGAGACTACAGTATCGAGGCTTCTCGATACTTCTCGTCTCGGTGCATGCCTATTAAAAAGTTTTAAATGAGCCGACTCAATAGAAAACTACCTAAGAGTCAGTAAAAGTCAATTTTCTCGAGAACGAAAAAGAATTTTTCTGGTGAAGTTTGATCTGGTCGATAAATTTCAGAGCAAAAAGTATCTCTAAAACACCTTGAGCACAATTTCACTTCAGGGAAGCATTTTGGAATTTTCAAATTTTGGAAACTCTATTTATAAATCAAAATTTACAAAAATTTGACTGTTAAAAACAGTGTTTTGGATTTAAAAACGAGTTTTCATTCTCCTCTCATCCGGTGTAAAATTTGATTCTAAATAATATTCGTAACAAAACGTTTGTTCAACAATGCTTCCCTGAAGCGAAATCGTGCTCAAGATTTTTCAGAGTTACTTTTTGCTCTGAAATTTATTCGGCCAGATCAAACACAAATATCTCAGTCAAACTGGGTCAGAAAACAATGAAGATATTTCCTGGACACATCTCGATGTGCCCAATCGATTGACGCAACAATTAGCGTTTCACCTCAAAAAAACAAAAATTTTATAGATATCTTAAAAAATGAGCAAAAACCACTAAGTAACTTCAGATATTTTTCTGAAAAACTTGAAATGAAACAAATTTTTGATTCCGAGGTTTCAAAGTGTGCTCTACAAAATCAGCGAAAACCTAGATGAGAAGATTCCCCCTTAATTGGAGGGTAACATGACATCAAAGCACGTAGCAAAGGATGCTCGAAACTCATTACTTGCAGAAACTCAATTAACATTTATTTTTAGATTGATATTAGAACCTTGGTATATTTTGCTTTGAAGGCTTGTTTGAGTTTTAATTCCATTCAATCAGACAGATGCAGAACGATATGTTAAATTGAGCAAGCGTAGAAATATTTTATGAGATAGTCTGTTAGAACAGGAACACGAAAAGCAGCCACGTATTCAATGTACTAAACAAGATACGGTTGACTGAACACCGATGAATGACGGTAGTAAAAGTTAATTTAATAACATATCAGAACAACAAAAAACAAACTTACGAACATTCATACCAAAAAGGAATCAATTAGACTCTTGTAACTGAAAAATGTTACACAGTTTTATTCTACAGGTGGCTGCTGATAGTTTCATTAAGTCAACGTGATAGATCTGAATGGCATTTTACAGTTTCACCAAAACAGACAACAGTGGTGCAAGTTATGCATCCTTTGGCACGCGCTTTGATGTCAAATCACCCCCTCATTCACCTAGTCAAACTATTCTTCGCATCGAAAATAACGAAGCAGAATTTTTCACATTTGTACCTTCACTCATAAACCAGATCAATGAAGGTTTATTAGAACGAAATAAGTTGAGCAATGAGGTAAGAAGATGCAATTTATAAAAGGTTTTATTCAAACTCGTTCACAAAATCTAGTAAGAGATGAAACTGAGATGAGGAGGACTGTCATAATGCGAATATAGAGTGTATAGACGTTAGGCTCCGGACAATTCATGCTTAGTATGAGTGCTGATGGTACATCCTTGTGCCACCGTCGCCACTCTTTGAACGTTTTGGAATAACTGTAGGAATATAGGAATACGTATTCAGTATTCCTATGTTGAATTTCTACTCTTATTATCGATCTGTGCCATTGCTAAGCTTTTCAGTGCCTTGCTCTATATTTCTAAAAGTTTAATCCACGGAGGGTGATGCAGGAGAGTCGTTAATACTGCAGAATATAGATATGTGTTTCGTGCATATATATAGTACAAACAATGAGAAAGTCATTACGGCAGCCATCATTTTAGTACTCTTAGATACAGTCGGTATTCCTATTATGATATCTCTGAAGATAAGATTTGGTTCTACTTTTTACTAATTGCAAACATTAGTTGTTTGTGGTTTTTCAGCAACTATTCTACTCCCTTCAATTAAGATGCTGCTAATTCAAAGTTTCCACAGGATTTTATTTTTCTATGAAACACATATTCTACCGGGATGCGGTGATCGAGAATATCACCTTTTTAGTTCGATTAAAGCGCATCTTCACGGGGAAAAACTCGAAATACTGAGCATACGTCAAAAATCGAAAAAACACTATGTTGGCGAAAATTGGTTCTACTTTTCTCCCGTTTTGCTCTAGAGCCTGACAGTTTCTTTTTCTGAATCCTTGAGTGGAACTGATTCTGAGTTCTGATCGGGAAAATTGAGTATTACGGACAGACCTTTGAGTTTTACGTCTCTGATTTAGAAAAAATGAATTTTCTAAGCAAGAAGGAAAAATTTCAAAAACCTACATACATAGTTCTATTGTATGCCTGACGGAGATTCTGATACACTATAGAAAAACTTTTTAGGCATCAACAGAAAAACTGTGAAAGTTTTCAAAAGCAAGGTGTTCATTTATGATGTGTTCCTATATATAATTTTTTTTCGAGGTGAAGACAAGGTGCTAAAAATTTCTAAAACACATTTTCAGAATCAGTTTCACTCAAGGATTCAGAAAAAGAAACTGTCAGAGCTCTAAAACAAAACGGGAAAAAAGTAGAGCCAATTTTCGCCAACATAGTGTTTTCTCGATTTTTGACGTATACTCAGTATTTCGAGTTTTTCCCCATGAAGGTGCGCTTTAATCGAACTAAACCCCACCCGTTTTTTTCCAGCAGTTTGTGGAGGACACTTCCTGTCCCAACAAAGCTTTCGGTTCCAGGATTTATAGTTTTTAAGTTTTTTTCGGATTTTTTGCCCTATTTTTAAAACTTCAATAAAAACTTCATTTTTTGATACGAAGAGTTGATTCTAGCGTAGTTCGAGAGAGAACATTAATCTGTATACGGAGAAACTCTTTTCATCGTTCCCGAATGAAGTTTGCCGCAGAAATTTAGCGTTCGCCTTCCCGAGGAAACTTTAGAGCTAAGAGTATTTTTCACCTCGCCTTATGGCTGGTTCCGCGCGAAGCAAGCATTTTGAAGCAAAATTCTGAGTGCAAAAGTTGTTCCGAATCGAATTTTGGAGTCTCTCACGAGAGCTTTTTTTAAAATTTTTTGTTTTTGATTTTTAAATTAAAAAATATGAAATTTTAAAATTTTAAAAACCCTAAAATTTAATTTAAAAGTCAGAAACAGAAAAAAAAAAAGCTCTGGCCGGAGACTCCAAAATTCGATTCTGAACAACTTTTGCACTCAGAGTTTTGCTCCAAAATGCTTGGTTCAGGCGAAACTAGCCGTACGGTTAGGTAAAAAAATCTTCGGTGTGTCAAAAATCAGCGATATTTTCAAGTTTGGGATTTTTTCTTCAAGCCTTCCCAATTTGTAGAGGACACTTCGAAGTATATGTTCGGAAGTTTTTTCGGCTTAATGAAATTATCTGGTTGAGAAAAAAATTAATTACTTAAACAATATTCTTAAGTTTTCGACTTACAGACTTACCGAGCTACCAAAAACGAATTCTAAAATGCTTAAGGTAGTCCATATTGTAGGCCGTGAAATTCTCTGTCTGATGAGATATTGCTTGAATCTTTTCGTTGCGTTGCTATTTTACAAATAAGACTTTATGCTAGTAGAGTAGGCTAAAGTAACGTTAATTAGTACTAATCAGTCAATACCAGGAAGGAAAGAACAAAAATTCTTGCATACGTTCTCGTAATAAATATTCTTCACACATTTCTCTATCGATCTAGTTAAGAACCAAGCTTTTGTGATGAATGGAGAATGGGCAGAAATTTTTTTAGTAATAATTCCGTGTTCAAAAAGTTAACAATATTTTTTTAAGTAATTAATTTTTTTCTCAGCCAAATAACGTCAGTAAGCCGAAAAAACTTCAGGACATATACTTCGAAGTGTCCTCTACAAACTGGGAACGTTAGAGAAAAATCTAAATGGGGACACCCCCTTAAGCAAAGAAAAACCATCCAACATACCCTGAAATTTTTGTCAAGATCAGACTTATACTTTCAAAGATAGGTTTTTGGCGTGTGTACGTGTATGTGTTAAATGCATTCGAATTTCGGCCACGAACAAATAAAAGTAGAAATAAACGCATTCATTCTCATCTGTACTTTGCATTCTAACGAGTGTTCCAGAATAAATTGCACGAACTCTTAGTGCATTTTTCTATCACTTTCTATGCGAAAAATGTTTCCTTTATATGCCAAAAGATAGAATTTTCAGCTCTACAAAACTGTCGATTTTGTTTTTCAAATAAAGTTTCCTCTGCGACCTTTTCAAGGCTTCTGGCGCTATCGATCAGTAGAAAACGTCTTGAAATTGGTATCTGTCAGTATTTTGGGTGCACTTTGAAAAAACATGTTTTCAAAAGCCAGATTTGCTCTATGAAAGATTTATTATTATGCCATCGGCTGTAGAATTTGATTCTGAACAAAATGGTGTAACTGTAAAATTGAACAGTGAAAACATTTAGGTTGTTTCGAACTAACAAATAACAACGACATAGATTTATCAGAAAAGGACTTTTTTCGGTGTTTTCACATTTTTTTAAACTTGTTTCAAGACTGTTTCTCCTAATTATTTCTTCTAGAAGTCTGAAAATGTACCCAAAGATGCAGAATTTTACAGAGAATTTTGTGACATATTTGAAATTTTTAGCGGAATCTTTACCAAAAAATTTTCATCAGTTTTTCGTTATTTTAACCATCGGAGTTGAATGATTGAGTAGATGTGAATCTTTTAAGTTCTGCACCGACAAGAAAAACTTATTTGACAAATAAAGTCGATAGTTTAGTATAGCTGGAAATTCTGTATCTTTTGACATATAAAGGAAATTTACGAATAGGAAATGAGAGAAAAATGAACGAAAAAGTACAATTTATTCTGGGACATTCGCTATTGACCCCTGAAGGAACAGGTTCGCGTTGATAATAGGTTATAATGGTTACACGGAGATGCAGTACAGATGCAGTACGTTTAGCAATTGTCCGAAAAACAATTGCTCGGTTGCATGATAAGAATAATCACGTAAAGATAAATTTTCACGGTTTCTATCACGTTTAACGTCACCACTAACGACGACAGTTAGCAAATATAGATGACATAATCACATAATAGTTACACATAACGAAAGAAAAAGAATGGAAAATACTAACATGTTTATAAGCAGATTTTAATTCTTTCTTCATTCTTTGCTTCCTTGCATTTAAACATTCTCAAAATGAAAACTTGCATACTCAATGATGAAAATTATATATTCCCGGGTATGCACTCACTATAGTCATATTTCTGAATATCTTTCCCTCGATTATCTACGTTGCCTAAATAAACAATAAAAAATAAAATACTTGAACATCAGGTGACATGTGCCAGTAGTTTGAGCTAGCTTTTCAAGTATGAAATTTGTTCATTTTGATATCGCCATTTCAGACAGATATGTCCTAAACCTCACACTATATTCGTAAGCCAGCATATTAAATGTTAGCTTTATCTTTCGAAAAGTAGTGACGTACACCATCTCCAGGTGGTGCTATGACATTGATTGTTGTGCTATCATGTAATGCACTAGATACTGGTTCATCCATAACAACATTCTGTTGTGTTAAGCTCATGATTTGTTGGAATATTTTTATCAATTTTACCTACCATCGCCTGTATTTAGAATGTTGTCGATCAAATAAAACGTGATCAATCACCAAGAGAGAAAGATTATGCTGTTAGTTCAGGTAGTAAAGTGTATGATTATGATAATAAGGAAAACTTAAAAGAACATTCGAATGTATGGTCAAATAAACCTGAATGGTATCGTTATAGTTCTCTTGATCCGAAACGACAGCAGACTATGGATGACGATGATTTTGTTCTTATAGAAGATATTCCTCTAAAGGAAAGTAAAAACTCTATTCAAAACATTTCATCTGATAACAAGAAGTCCGATATGGGTACAATATTCAAGTCTTTCTATAATGAAATACAAGAAGAATTAAATGTTATTTTTGGACAACTAAGCGAATGGCAATTATTTCAAACACGTAGAGAAAGAGAAAAATTAAGACGTATAACCTCTGTTTAATCGTTAAGAACGCTCTTATGTTTTTTAGACTATACTTTTAGAAGAGCATACATTGTTTTCGTTTTATCTTTTTATTAATAGTTGGTTATTTCGATTTAGAAATAAATAAGAACTTTATTTCTTTCAAGAGGATCACAAGTTAAATAAAGGGGTAGTAACGATAAGGCCGTTTTATTAACTACAATTTTTTTGAGGAATTTAAGCATGTTTGGAATCAGCATTCAATTCTGAATAAAACTGCAAAAAAAATATTGTCAGGGGTCACCAAATGAAAATTGAAAATTCTTTTTTCACATTTGAATGCAAGTATGTATGTAATTAAGTATACTGGTGGCGAATATCATGGTTAGAAACCTTAAAAATGCTGTGTTGACCTATGAGAAATATTTTTCAGGTGATACCCTGAGACGACAAATTCCAGTTTTAACTTCCTGTTGACTAAAACTCAATGAAACTTACATATTCGGAATCAGCGTAAAATTCTGAGTATTTTAGCCGTCTCACTTTTCCAAAAATCGCATTTTGATTTTTATCGAAAAATTTAAGGGCACCTTGGAACATTGAAAAATTTTTTCCTCTAAATTTTTCGAAACATACCTTTTCTGACTCAGAATTTTGTGCTGATCACGAATATGGGGTCTAAAGTTAGAAAAAGTAAACATTTTCGTGGAGTCGGATGCCAAAAACTGAAGGTTAGTCAAGACAAATTTTGCCCTTAAATTTTTCGGTAATAATCAAAATGCGATTTTTGGAAAAGTGAGATGGCTAAAATACTCAGAATTTGGTTCATCGAACGAGAGTCTATTTTGTTTTGTCGTACCTTCTTAACGTTTTCAAGAATTGCATTCCTTCAGAATTGTTAAAAACTTTTCTGCTTCAGAGAGAACCAAGACAACTTCCGAATGTTTTTTTAAAGCTAACCATACTATCTCGTTTTGGAATAAGAAGTGCATACATGACCTACAAAACTGGTAGGGGAGGGGGGATGAGATGACTGAAAAATGACTCCTTTCAGATACATATTTATCGTCTTATATGGCGCTTGTCGATACCTACAAGTAGATGACGTTAATAATAAAAAGCGACGTTATTACTTCGTCTGTGCAATGTTTAGGAAAATAAGAGAAACTTTCTTGAAAAAGATATTTTTTTCACAATTTGCAGTGTAACGTTTTCGAAGCTATTTCAAGCTGATTTTTTTCCAATGTTTTTATCTTCTTGCAATAAAAACATTGGAAAAAAATCAGCTTGAAATAGTTTTTAGTTCAGCAGAAAAATCGAAATTACTAAAAAATGTAGTGTAACATTCTTTTTTCTGACAATGTAGAATAACAATAAAATCGGGTATTTCTATGCGGGTCCTCTCAGATTTACTTGAATTTCAAACCAGCAAGGTCCCATTATGCTAATTTTGTAGCCCGCATCGAGTTATGCAGGTAGCTAATGAGACAGGCATTTTTGGACAAGTGATTTACAAAATTTTTAACAGTTTAAAGTGTCGAACGGTACTGGCAATTCTCTATTCGCAATACACCATAAAATGAAAGGGCAACTTTTCTCCATCTATGAATATTTTCTCGAATTAGACTTTTGCAATCATGTCTGAATAATCAAGCTTTCTCTGAAATTATCGAGTACAGCTGAACTGTACCGAATTAGCTTCTTGTTATTCACATAGACGGTATGGTCAGAAGTATTTTCGACTTCACACTGGAATGAAGCGTATACAAATATCGCGTATACGCCGCGTAGGGGTTCTATAAAATCCTAGAAAGCAGTATAATCTAAAATTTCTCATCAATTATATCGTAAGTATCATACTTCTGGAAAAAGATGTTTCTGTCTCAAAACAATATAATAAAGGGAAACTAGTTAAAAGGACTATATAATGAAATCAATGTAAAAAGCGAAACATTCATATTATGCTTCTCGATGAAAAGAAAAGAAATGCCTATTTCATCAGCTATTAACTAGCGTTAAATAGGCAATTAACTACACTGTTTTCGACGTCCTGCGCATCTATTCACTTGCACATTTTCTTTTTTGAGACAAAAAGACATTTAAAAAAATGACCCAACGAATAGTATATGGCACTTATCAGTTTCGGCCAATAATAGCGAGTTTTTAGCACTATAGGCTCGGGGATTCTATGGCTATGGGATAAATCATAATTTCTCCGGCATTACAGCACTAGTCCAGTAGTGTGTGGGCTAACGAGATCTTGAAGAACTGACGTGCAGTTTTCGAGGGAGGAGGCTAGGAAGGGCCAAAGCAGATCTCACGGCTATGCTTACCATGAAGAAGAAAAAAGTGGCAGAGACTTCATTGTTGCGTCACAAGAACAACATTGGAAGCCGCTTTCATTTGAATATAAATAAAGTTATGTTTTATTAGATTTTCAGCTCGTCCAATATGATATAAAACGAGTGATAACTACTAATGCAGATAAGGCCCTCCAGTCAAAAATTCTTTCCGAGTATCAGAGGAGAAAATCTCATTTGCGGATAGAAATATGTAACGTTGTATGCTCTTTCCAGCTAGCAGTACGGCAACGCTTGATAGTATTAGATAAGGTCAGATTTCGCTGTTCTGGCAGCCCTAAAAACGCTTCAATTCAGAACTTCTGACAGAGGAAAACCGCGTTCGGAATAGTTTTTCCATGAAGCGACAGGGATCTTTACATATCTTTAGTAGGACTATCGATTGCATATATTCAAACCTTCCCGGCTTTTATCTCATGTAATACTGGGCGGACTTGTGCGGAAGTACCCAAATGTAAGCGACTTTCTTAATATTGTTCATGAATATTGGCAACCGATGGAAGAAGATAAAGAACAATTACAAGAAGCATCTGATATACTGGATCCAGATGTGAAAAATAAATTATTTGTCGACGACTTTAAGTCATTATTGAAAAAATGTGATTGACCAACAAAAGAAATTGATTTCATTTTATCCACAGTTTGTTGTACTGATGATTATTTTTTATATGATGGTAATATGTATATCATCAACTTCTGAACAATAATAGTCATCAATGATTACCTTTTGCCTTTAGAAAATTGATGATGGCTTCCGTCGAAGAAAAAGTCGGTGAAAAGTTGCTAGGAAAATAAAGAAAAAAGCTTAGTGGACAGATGTTTGAATCCACACTTATCAGATTGAATCACGCCATCGACATCGATGTAAAAACTAGACATATGAAGTATTTGCAGTCACCGTCTCTTACTCTTTTCATATTGTTTGCCACAAGCACATATTTCTATTCTGGATATTACATGAGAGTCATTTATTTTAGGCAAGATGTATTTTCATGGGATTTATGTTAGAACGTGATCTATGAAATGTTACTTAATAATAATAAGAGCTAGATATACATAGGCATGCATCGAGTTCGAGTCCTACTCTAGATACTCGGACTCGATTACTAGATACTGGATACTACAGTGTTCCAATCTATTATCGAAGCGAAAATATAAGACGGGTGGCTGTTCTTTTAACAGTTTTTTGAGTAAATCGTGAATTTTTTAATAATAGGTGAAAACAGGCGGAAAACCCTGGTTTTTGAAGAGCTTGGTTTTCGCCAGATTTTAACATCCTTTTTTAAAAACAAGCATTGCCATGAGATTCTGCATAGTGCACTCAGATGAAGAGCAATCCATATTTCTAAATAGTTTCTGCTTCACACACACACAATGTCATATTAATCTACCGATGGGCTGAACTAAGGTACATATTTGCAAATGACTAATGGTTTATTTCACTTTTCGACTAGCGAAAGTGGTCTCAACTGTTCATTTTAATAACAAAAACAAAAATTACAGAAAACTGTGCATCTATTAGCTAAGCTAATTATTGATAGGTATAAAGTTTTTTTGAAGATGTGAACGTTTTCTACTAGAATGAACTTCTTTTAAAAGATCAGCATTTGATAAAACATGTGTATGAAAATCTATAAGGCGCACGTAATTCAAAGTTCGAGCACTATCTCACTTTCTTATTTTTTCTACATAGATCGATAGAGAAAAGTGCGCTGAGTTCAACGGTGTCCTTGGAATCTCGGAAATTCCTTTCTTTCCTTCTCGAAAATGTAAAATACTGCGGCAGGTCGAGAAACGCGAAAAATCGAACTTTCGAGAAAAACCCTCGTTATTTTTTCCCAGGCATGTTTTTCGATCCGGAAACATGTTCTATTAGATTCAGCAGCCGCGATTACCTATAGAAACCTCTTTTTTAAGTTCGTTTTGCGTCGCTGGCCAGGATCAGAAAATCATCAGGAAGTGATCCAACGAAGTCGTCACAGCACCGGAAAAGCTTATAGACTCAGCCACTGGAAGAGATGGAGCCTTGATTTTGACGCTGTTAGATCCGCCGTGCTGCGGACTACAAAGTTACGTATCTTTTTCTCAGAAATTCTCTCTCCTTTTTGAGCTCTTACGCTTTCTTGGAAGCAGGAAGGTGCCCTAGTGCAATCGGGAAGCTTGTTTGCGCCTAACTTTCACAGTTCTCGTCGTGGAACCTTGAAACTCCCGGAGTTTAGGTAAAACGCCATGCTGAATCTATTAGAGACACTCTTAGGACTGGTGAAACATCTTC
>CAJNOQ010004447.1:0-17495 GCA_905250885.1 Didymodactylos carnosus | reverse complement strand
CACGTTTAGATACTTAGACTTCTCACTACAACTTGGTTGTTGTTAGAGTTATTCGCTACTTAAGCTACCACGAGCGCTTTCGACCTTGCTTAAGGGTCTCATCAGGTGGATGTTACGGTGCCATTCGTCAAAATAAGGTTCAAAAGTCAAAACATTTTTTCATTTCCATAGTTTTATGTCTAGAATCGAAGCCCCCAATAGAAAGTATAGGTTGTAAATTTTCAAGTGACCGCTTTTTCGCTGGCTTGGCAAATCCTCTCTTAAGGTTCGAACTTCAGATATATACTAATATATGACAACATGATTTTCTGAGCGTGTCAGATGCGTTTAAAAGAATCTTAAAGTCAAGGGCCGTCTACACGCATCCTTCATTCAATTGAAAAACAAGGTGAGTCCGAACACACTTTTCTCTCATCAAGATGAAAAAGCGTTCTGAGAGCAATTATGATCCAAAACACGCGTGCGGGCACGACTTTTTGGGAAAAATTAAAGAAACATATGTCTGAACGTTCGTTTCTATCTCAAAATTTTCCCGTGGGTAGTCAATGATAGTTTTGTACTGTTGTTATCCATGATTCTACGTAGAAGTGCTGTGTGTGTTGAATGGTTCGAGATCTCGAAAGAAAAGAAGAAAGAGAGAATGATATTGTTGTATGTTTGATGAGTGTGACTGATCAATCAGTAATAAGAACTCTTAGGTGATCCACGATATACGTCACTCAGGAACGTGCTAAGTCGTTTTCTATTGATGCCACTCAATTAAAAATATAGGTTAAGTGTGTTATATTCTTCGAATGAAAGATTTATGTGGTTCTTTTAGTTTATGGTTCACACGTATCGATAAAAGTTCTACTGATCTTTTCTTACATACTTATTTTTAAACACATTTGCTAAACTCAGCTAGACTACGTACTTTCTTGTCTACCGAATCCTACTATTTTCACATGCAAATTTTCCGTTTTTCTTTTTACATAGACGGTTTTAATCGAATAAAAGTTTTTACTCCTGTATATAGTAAAATTTTGAAAGGGTAAAAATAGGACTTAGATCTCTTAGAGAATTTCTCTTTATACTGTTTAAAAATTTTTTAAAATTAACACAGACAGATGCGGAGGAGGCTATATGTCTATTGACTTCCGTGCGAGGATATTTAGTTTTAATATCTCATAAAGGACGGAAAACGGTTTCTGCTACAAAGTGGCACAGTATGCCCATGTGGTCGAAATCGGCTATTTTTCAGTGATTTTACTGATTAATAGCAATTAATCGGCGAATTTTTAGTTTAACAGTCAACTGGCCTCCTCGGTTCCAAGCTGGCTCAAATCGACACAGGGAGTCAGCTCTGAGGAAACTACGGAAAAGACTCTTGGCAACTCCGTTTTAAACTAAACTAAAAGGATAATCTGAAAAGAAGAACATTTCTCGTTGAAATCGTGTTTCTTATATACTTACGTATAAATATATTTATTTATTATTATTCGACATGGTAAATAAGAGAAATTAAAGCAAAATAAGCAGAAAAGCATATTCATATAGTTAAATATTGATATTATTAGGTAGTTTTCTTAAACCTTTTTACATAATAAAAAGCTATCAAGAGGCGTAAAATGGCATACAGGATCGCCAGGTTGTTTGTGTAAAACTTTCCAGGCTATATGATTAGGATCAAATTCACTTGTTTGATAATGGCATAAAGAAATCATTTTTACACCGGTGGGAACTAGTTTATTAGCAATTATAACTTCGTATGCTTTCGTTCCATTTTTTGAATGACAAACAAAAAATGGTGAACAACTGTTTAATGGTTGAAAATCATGACAAACAACTGAGGTATCTTCACAGCCATTTATAATGTTTGAAGACAATACTGTTGCATCAAACGTTTCTGGAAATGGTAATAGGTTTAATTTTATGTCTGGATACCATACTTGCATTATTCGTGTTTGTAAAACATGCTCACTATAAGTCGTAATATCTTTATAATCATAGAAACAACCGGCATTTTCAACCATATGCATTTTTCTGTTACATATAGGAGCTTTTTTTAGATCACATCTAACCAATCCATTTGCCAAGACATGATTGGACATCTGCAGAAGCACACCTCCCATAGAAATAATCTTCTTAATAGAAATATCTTCAGGAGAATGATACCATCCTGTACATTCATCCATACATCCTTCAGATCCAGGCAAGATATTGTTTGTTAATGAACGCGAGCCCATACTGCCAAAAAAGTTCCTAGGAGAACAAGATTCCTCTCCGAGGAGCCCATCACTATGGAAGCATTCTTGAGCTTTTGCCAAATTATAAAAACTAACAATAATGATCGTTGCAAAAAGAACCTCCATTGTTGTAAAATGAATTTCTATTATGATACTCTTTTTGAATCAGCTCTTTAAATAGAATTTTTTTTCTATACGAGGAATTTCTTTTGTTAGAAATATGTGCATAAATTAAAACGATAAATTATTCATAAGCTTCAACAGTATATTTTAGTAACCAAAAACTATTCAAGTCATTTGTTTTAGATTATCATCTGTATTTTTAATCTTTTAAATAAATCTTCATCTTAATTCCAAGAGAACATTATTGATTTAACCTTTTTGATACGAGGATTCATTTCTTTTTTCGTGATTAGACGAGAATGTCTTTATGACACCGAATTGCTTTTATTAGTTTCTCAATTCAAGATGTCAATCGACTCATATTGACTATGGAGAGGAAGATTATTACTATACATATAGCTGTATAAATCCGAAGCTAGGAGCTCAGGTATCCAGGAATTCACGGCGTCATATATTCATATATGTGTATATATCTCAAGTTAGGAACTAAAGAACTCAGAAAATCACGTTATCATCTATACGTATATGTGTATTTTGAAACTCACTCAAGGTCTCAGGAACTCGAAAATTCGTGTTCTCATATACATATATATGTGTATACATCCGAAGTGAGGTATTCAGGAACGCAGAAATTAGCGTTGTCATATATGTATATAGGTGTATATGTCTGTACTCACCGTTTCAGGAACTAGGAAATATATAGGACATAAAATTTAGATCTAGATATAAATCTAAAAAATGGCCCAATATGATTTTGACTGAAAATGACCAGAAATGCTTTCCTCTTCACTTCCCAACACGTTTGACTTTCAAAAATTGCTCCTGATCTTCTGGAAAAAATTATTTCCTATCAGTTTTCACACTTTAAAGGAATACTTCTTTGACGCCTGTACTCAGACCCCGAATGTTTTGTATATAGAAAGATGGAGAATTTTCTGAGCTTCAGAATGAACTACAATATTTTATTTTCAAAGTTGCTCCTCATAGATTTATTGGTTAAATGTTAGACAGATATCTCGATTTTACACATAGTGATATATAAAAGTAATCAATTCTGCAATTGTCTAAATACAAATTAATCCTGTTTTCTATTTGTGAATTTCACAAATACAAATTTTTCTTTAAGAAACCGACAAATATACTCGAAGGAATGGGCAACATTTTGGTGAAAACCGTTTGCCGAAAGACCACTCTGCTGAGTTATGGTTAAAACGAAAAGAGTTTGGACCGTACGGAAAATTTTTGCCGCAGTAGTAAGTCAAACTCCGCCAGTAAGATTTTTCGTCGTTCTCTCGATATTTTGTTTATTCGTTTGATGGTTGCATATTTTCTATTCACCATTCTGATAATCTACAACATTTTCTCTTTTTCTTTGTGTAATTTCGTGATTTTTCTTCATTTTCGTGATGCTCTTGCACATACTTTCAACACTCCTCTTAGCGCTTCCGTGAGCTCGTTTATATTCCATTGTTTCAAAGATGAAGTTGAGTAGGAGGCTTGTTTACTTTCGACGTTTCTGTCAGTGCTTCACCGGCTGTGTGGATATTTTGTTGTGTGTCAGATCAAGATGAGTGCGAGTGCTGTTTACTTTCAACGCTTCCGAGTGCTTGACCTACTGTGTCGGATATTCGATTGTTTACAAGATCAAGGTGAGCGAGAGTTTTGTTTTCTTTCACGTCGTTTGCGAGTATGGGTAGTTACGATAGAATTCGGTAAGAAGATCTGTACAGAATAGTAATAGACGAAAGGTTTTTGAAATATAAAAAAGAATAAGATGATACACGTTGAAACATATATCTGTTCCCCTTATTCCATTTATCTGTAATCTGAAATCATACATTTCATATTTGGCGTAAGACATTAAGATCTGATAAAATAGTAAGATTTGATCGTGACACAACGGTTCTGCGAACAGGACCCTACCTCTTCCATGAATTTTTCATAGTACACATTCGGATATTTTTAGCAGTGTATCGCGGGAGGTAGGGGTGTACACAGTGTGAGAGTGAGTTCGAAAAGTAGTTTCACAGAAAACATATTTTCATGATGCGAAACTGTATATCTCTAACTGTATCACATAATTACTATTCATCACATGATTTCACTCAGGTCTGATATCTTGACGAAAATGTTGGTGCATCGTATTTCAGTGTGTGTCATTCTATCCCTTTTTACGTTTCATTCTTACCTCCACTGTCCTGTTTTCTATTATACTTGTCATTCCTATGACTTTTTGATTAATTACTATTCTGGTATTATTCGTTATTTCTTAGTTTTTGTTATTTAATTTTTTCACTGCAATTCCATGATCATTGGAACATCTATAGTACAACTCATCACTATATAGTGCTTGACCGATTTAGATGTTGAGTTGATTAGGTGTTTTCAAATAAATAGTTTATCATGCGTAGAACGAAAAACAGAAGGATTTATCGCATATAGCACGATTGTTGATCGACAAATATATTTAAAGACTTAACAAGCTTTTCTTCTTCTTTGGTTCATCCTTGTGCAGCAGTTACTCCTGTTTCTTTTTATTAGAAGACATGTGCTTTCTCTGAAGTTATTTTCTCTTTCCTTTATGTAACTACAAGTAAACTTGAAAGCACTTTTACTTTTTGATTGGCGTTTATTTGTTTTACAAGTGATTCACAAGAAAAGGGGTAAAAAAAGTCCACCACGTGTCTGAATACTAAGTCGTAATAATATCACGAATTAGATACTTACGGTTTCAAGTTCGAACGTACTTATTCCATAGTACTTGCTATATTTTGTACCATACTGTTCGATGGTCTTTGATTTATGCCTATTTCTAAGAAAATTCCACGCGTGTACTTCCACTGATAATTTCGTAAGCAATTTTTATATATTAAGACTGCTTCCGAAAGAGGATTCGCTGACGACCGCGAGAACATAGCCAGATGCTATAATATCGAGTTCATTTCTTAGTAGTCACTGATGTCAGCCCAATTTTTTCGCTTGGTAGCCAACATGACAGGCTATTCGCTTATGATTAGTCAAAAATTCCAAATGCACTTTGAGAGCTCCTATTAAACATTCAAAAAAGTAATTCCTATATTACCCAGATCGATGGGTCCTATGTAGGATCCTACAAATGCTAGGATATCATAGGATTCCTATAGGAATCTTATGAATTTCCTATAAAAATCCTATCATAAGATCTTATATGAATCTTACCATAAGATCGCAGCGAAAATCCTACTAGGATTCTTATTGTAGGATTCCTATAAAATTCTATGAAATTTTATCATAGGATTTCATAGGATTCTTATATTTCTCTGTTCTGTCGTCTTTTCTATTCACCGTTTTGTCTGTCTTCTCTTGCTTGTTCAATTGTAGAAAAAAATTTAGTCCACTAAGAGCGTTTGCCCCTTTGAAGCGAATTTGAAAGTATTGTCAAAATGTATCTATCTTGAAGAACTGACATTGCTCATCTTGATTGTAAACCTAACAACAACGCCAAGGGAAGGGATTACTAAGTTACTGGTTGCATAAGAAAAAGATAAACTTGAACTCAGCAATGATCCCTAGTGAATGTACTTCTCGCTCTCTGTTGTGTCTTCTGTTCACTGTCGGACAGCGAACAGAAGGCACAGTAGGCTTGGTGTTCTTGTTTCGCACAATCTTAGATGGAATGATCATGCCCCAAGGACATTGCTCTTGCTTGTCGGCGCAAGCTTGGAGCATTGAATCGTGTCTTTGGATTAGCTCCAACTGGAGTTCGGTGTCGAATCTATGTTTCTTCTATTCTTCCTAAAATTGACTATTGCTGTGCCTTGTATGACAGTTCGTTTACTCTTACTGTTCTTGATTCTGTAAACAAACTTGCTTCTCGTATCATTCCTCGCAATTTTGACTATCGTTCTTCTAGTTCTCTAGCTGAGTGTCAACTTTCCCTTCCAAATCTCTCTCTTCATCGTAAATACTTTAGACTTCAACCGTTTTTCAAAATTCATCATCATCTAAGTCCTGTTTCTCTTTTTTATACTATTCATTGTACTCACTACCCATCCTTACGTCTTCATCACTCTAGATATGTTCGCATTCCATCTTCTGTTGATGGCTTTTCTCTGCAAACTGTGCATTCTTCTTTTTTTTATTCAACTATTGCTGACTGGAACAATCCAGAGTCATGTTATTTGTCTCTTCTTTAACGTCTTTCAAAACAGCTTTACTTCAGTATCTCTTCCAGTGAAACATATGTCAGTTAAGAATTTATATTTGTTCATTTTTGTTTATTTTTTTAAAAAAGCTTTTTTACTACTTCTCGTTCTAACCTTAGTTGTCTTTTTTTATTTTGTTCTTTTTTATTACTCTTTTGGTGTTGTTTGGCTTGAGTCATTGTTATTACAGGTCGGTGACCTTTCATGACTCTCACTTTTCGTGAATAATAATTTTTCGTACTTGAGCATAGGTACCCGACTACGTACCCTGGTACAGTAATGTCATAGGTACTGGCAATTAAAATATTACTTAGCGGGTACGTAAACGGCTAGCCATTTTAGGCTAATGTAAAGGAGTTTAACAATTTTAGCCCGGCAAAGGGGCTGCCCTAACAAGTCCTATCAAAATATTCATGATGACAAAATATAATCACAAACTGCTCCAACGTAAAGATAGAGGCCGTCAAAGTGAAAAGAAAAACGATGAGTCATCAGTCTTTAGCTATCGACTATTAAGACTAGTCAGACAAAGAAGAAATAAGTTTCCTTTTCATTCTAATTTTTTATGCGGCTGATTTTTGACCTTCACTTTAGTCTGCATCGAGGTTTATATAGCATCTTTCCTCTTTTGATGCTAGTGTAGTACGTTCCCAGTCAAACCCTTAGTACAATTACATGCCTCTTATTGTCCTATGAGGCTGCATAATGGTATGGGGGACAGATGATTAGCGCATTTAATGCCACATTCAGGTCTAATCCTTGACGGCTGTTCATCTTCGATAGCTGCTCACAGGTCCAGTTCGAGCCACTAGGGAAGGCCTCGAAGGTTCGATGGCTTTTGTTTGATTTAGACTTGTCATACATCAATCAAAAGCCCCGTTTGTTCTCTCTGGCCCAGAATATGCCAGCAATTTTACGGGGATATGAAAAAAACTATAGAGAAGTGATGATAAACACAAAATTAAGGTGGGTCCGGTTGGACCCAAAACAGCTGTCAATGGTTAACCATCAATTCGCTGATATTATCCTGTGGAACAAAATATTATTTCTTTAAAAGAAAATCAAAGACGTACGGGATTATCGGTAACATCAGCAAAGAAAGGCACCGTTTCTTCATTCACTGTGAACACTTCAAGAGCTTTAAGCAGAAGACATCACCACTATAAGATTTGGAGCAGACAATTCCCCATCGTACATTTGTTTAGATTTTCTTTACGTATTGGAAAAAGGATGTCGACCGTTTTGGAAGACTTGTCATCAGAAGTGTTCTACGAACTATTTGATTATATGGACGGTACACAGTTATTTTTATTTCTCGGTTTAAACGCAAGGTTAGATTCGGTTATTAAAGGAGTGCCCCGATATTATTTCGATTTTCAACATGTTCCATTTGAGCAATATCAAAATTTCTATTGTAAAACCATTCTGCCTGATTAAATCGTTAAGTCTGATCATTTTAGAATTTACTAGTGTGAAAATGATGTTGTTTATTAGCAAACATGCGCTAATCAGTAAAAGAACTACACAGATATTCAAAACCTAATACACCGATACATCTATGTAACTTGTTAAAAGACATACACATGTAGGGTATAACATTGGATTTGCACTGTTTTAACAAAACGAAGTTACACGTAACATTGCTTTTTTTTAACGTGTACATAATGATTTGGCAGCACAGATTCCGGATCATAGATGCTTTAGATACCTATTGTATTAAGGGCGCCGCTCACATCAGAAATTATGTCCAATATCGTACATCCGATCTTGACGAAACTTTCCATAAACGTTAGGCACAATGAGTTACGGGAATAAAACAGAATTTTTGTCTCCAAGTCTTACAGTTCAGGAGTTTTCCACAGATCTTGGTTCAAAAAGGACTCCGAAGTGTATCCCAAGATTTTTTAATATACTTCAAGCTGGAGAGTTCGGGTTTTTGTTTTATTTTAAACTAGACACCTAACTACATGGGCTGACAGGTGCCGATTTTTTAATTAAAGCTTTATTGGTCTTCCAGGTAATCAACAACCTTCAAAATCCGAAAAAGCCTTCCGAATTTTCTAAAAATCCTCTGTTTGACAAAAAACTAGAACCTAATTCGAAAATCGGCGTTTGTCACTCCATGTAGTTTCTTTTCCTCTTTTTAAAACAAAAAGAATGAACTCTCTACGACAAACCGCTATTAAAAATCTTGGGACACACTTCAGGTTTAACTTACATGTAGAGAAAACGCTGTATAAAATGCTCAGTTTTAGGATTTCTAGGAAAATCCCTGTAACTTTTTGATGCAAGGTCATACAGAGTTGTGCGAGATCTTAAGATAAGAAACGGTTGCTCTACAAATTCGTGTGTTCAGTTAATTGTATAAGTATCCCGGAAACAGCTATTCTTTGAAGATCCGGTTTTCCGAGGCTTCTAGAAAGCTTGCTCAAAATTCTCGAAAACTTAATTCTGTAACCAAAAGCGATACAGATTCTGAAAGTAGACACTTCCGGCTACCTTTCCATTTGCTTATCTCAAAACCAATTTTTTGACAGAAAATCACAATTTCTGGGGGGGGGGAGGTCCTTAAGCATTTCTTATCATTACAATTCATATTTAAAGACAAATTATAAAAATAAAAATACTTACTTTGAATGATTATCGATGATAATCTAATATTATAATATCTGTAAGTTTTATGGTACATCATATAGCGGTATAAAACATTCCTGACATGATCCGTCTTTTACCAAAATCAATTATTAAACGATCGAACGTTTCATACTGTGTTCTAGATAGTGAAAATATATTTTATGTAAACTATTTGATGTTCCCTTTATGACCAAATGTCAGGTGCTCAAGAGCTATTGTACATGTATCACGATCAGTATTAGTGTCATACCAACATAAAATGACTGGATTATATACCGCGCTTGTTTTGGGCTTCATTTTTAAATAGTTAAAAGAATACTCACAAAAGTATGGTTAATAGAGAATGATTTTGAAATTCAGTTTATTTTAACGCTGCTAGAGAAATATCTAGACGAATCATATTCAGTTTACAATCGGTGCTCAAAAAGGAAATTTGGATTATTTTATACTAGTAAAAACAATATAACAAAAAAGAAGATCCTGTTCTCGTCTCCAGCCACTTAACTCATCCGTGAATAGTCGTAGTGTATGCCAGAGTTAGAGATAGTTGTTTACGCTCTATCCATACTTTATTCTGACCTTTGAAACAATTTGTTTCAGGAACCAGATTGTATATTTTCCCATTAAACAATTCAAGCCTAATATACTCCGGCAGTTTAACATTGGTATAATCATGATATGAAATACAGTGTGCTAAGTACTGATGCATTCCTGAGCAATTTTTTTCATCCTCGTATGGCTTTATGATAATACTTAAATTTATTAGTTTTGTTTTATTTTTCATAGAAAAATGATAACTTCTGAATTTTTGCTGCATCAACTGCTTCAAACATATAAATCTATTCTCTGTGCGAAGTAGATCTCTTTATTAACAATTCATGCATTTTGTGTAGTACTTGCTCTCTTGCCGGATAAACATAGTTAACAGTAGTTTTTTATCTGCCTCAGATAGTTCAGCTGCTAAAACAGTGGCTGGGTACAGATGGGTACAGAATAATACTAACAAATTTAAAAAAAAACGAAAGTTCTCCCCTAATCTAATACGACATAAGGTATCGAAAACATTTTGATCATCTTGTTGGCGCATAGTTTCTGTGGAAACAGAAAAATCCACTGCGCTTTCCACTGTACTTTAAAATTTCCACTTTGTTTCTAACTGAGAAACATACCACCGTGATGTGGAAATAAAGTCAATGCAGAGTAGGTAGCAAGTGTATTTTCGGATTCAGCACAGCTGATAGTTTACGAATTCTTCCTTTTGGGTGAGGCATATCGCCAAAAGTTTGAGAAAATTTTTTTCTCTTTTAACCGAGCCTATAACTCAGCGGGTATTGGGTTTGAAGGTTAAAAAATATATTGATAACTCCAGTTTTTGATGTAGAAACGAATGAGCTAATAAAAAAGGTATGTTAATTTTTTCCTAAGGTGAAGCGCTATCTTCTTCCTACCACTTTCAAAGTGCAGTTCGAACTTCAAAATTATTGTCGGAAGAAATTTAAATTTTTTTAAATTTTTTGGACACTTCGATGTTTGTTCAATTAAGACATCATTTCAAACCTTAGGATCATCTGCTATACACCATTTTATAGAGAATTTAATGGGAAATCTTAACCACATCATTTTTTCTGTAACACCTGTTATTAGCTAAAGTATTATCTATTTGTATGATATTCTTGAAAATGACAGTGTAAATTTTCAAAACGTCGGAATAAAGAAAATTAAATGGATCTATGTATTTGCTGCCGTTTTAAAGTAGCAAAAACCGGAGGCATCAGTCACTTGCTTTTAACACCTTCTCAATTTAATCAAGAGCAAGAGAATACAATATTTTAAAAGTTATATTTATAAAACACACTTCAAAGTGTGAAATTACAGGATAAAAAAGATCCTTCTTTTACATGCCCATACTTATTACAAATATAATTTTCTATATGTTTAGTATAGATGGATATCTAGAAGAAAAATTCTGTGTGAGAACCAACACCTTTTGAAGTAAAGTTGAAAGTTGAAAAGAAGAAATTTCTTGAAAAGTTTGAAGAATCTCGTCTTCCGATTCGTCTGCAACTCTCTCTATTCACAACAAAAGATATTCAACTATTTTTCTTGAAAATAGAATCATTTTGTTTCGAAGTTTTCTAAAAGATTCAGTATAATACTTATTATTTTTAACTACTCACATAAATAATAATAAATAATGTATTCAAATAAAAACACATATTAAATACATATAAGAACATGAGATTGAATAGATAATCATGCATTTCATTCTACTGATCTATTTAATTATCCCTCCTCATGTTTTAACCACAGTCACCATTGGTTGTATTGCAAATGGTATGTTAACAAATAATACAGATAATTTAACAAGGTGGTTGAATACTCAAGATAGTGAAACATGTTTATGTTATGCATTAATACTGAATGGTTCAGTTGTTGCATTAAATGTGTTTTCTAGTGGATCATGTCAACTATTTTTCAATTATTTATTATATAAAGAAATACAAATTAACTTAAATTCGACATTATATTTACTACAACCATTACCAACAGGTTTATCTATTAAATCTACTGATGGGTCGTTAGTATTATCGTCGTCACGACTGCTATCCTTTTAATTGAGCTAAAATACAAATATGTCACATATTATTCCTTATCCGAAGTTCCGAAAAAGAAAGAGACAAGGGTGAAATTCTACATATCGTTACTAATAGGATTTCGTCCGCACAAGAAGATAATTAGCCTGAAGTATTCTGACAAGCAGGGATCTAACCGTCTACCAGTACAAGCAAAATACTTCATAGTCATCCTTGATTCCACTCTCGATATTCTCTATAACTCCATCAAAGATTAGAAAGAAAATTAGAAATGAACTCATTACATATTGCTTTAGATAAACATAGAAAAACCTTCTGATAGATCGGACAAAATTTTAGAAAGTCATCTGCATCTGGGATAGCAGTCGCTTGTAAAGGAAACTTGGAACTATGGTGAGGAGCGACGGTGAGGATTGCATTAATAACGAAACAAAATAGTATAGAACTAAACACAACACATACAGCTTGAGGTACTACTGTCAGGACTATCGAATGCTTCAATAACGTCAAAATCTATATCACTGTCATCTTCTTGTTTATTATTTGATAATAATGATTGATAAACATAGTCTTGATCATTGATTACAGTCAACTGTGGATTGTTATCCCACGATGCCGTTGAAGAATTGGCATGAGTTGTGAATGTGTGCCTTTTATTTACTTGTAAATCAGGTGCGGGACTATCATACTTTTGTTCTTCAGACATATGAACATCTTTTATTGTAAACTCATTAATATTAAATGATTCTTCTTTACGTTGTTTATAATTCACACTTCTAGATTCAACAAATTGGTTATATTTTTTACGGCCAGCTTCTAGGAAATCTTTAGGATTCTCCATTCTGATTGCAAAGAGTGATAAAAAAGTTATCGAAAAAGCAACAGAAACAATATAAGCATTTCACAATGAGCAGCACGTTTTCCTAATTACAATATACAAAACTGTTTTTAAACCACACCAGAAGAGCAGATTTTTTCTGAATAAATTTTGTTTATCTTAAGATTTCATGAGTTTCTCTTAAGTAATTGATCCATCGATGCTTTTGATACTGAACTCCTGTTATTCTTACGACTTTTATAACGTAAGCAAGCGAGCAGTAGCAAAAGCAGTAAGGTAGCATAGACTGCATAGTGGTCAACGTTTTGGTTCTTATGGGCTGCTTGAAATAGGTCGTAAGCTTGAATCTTGTGAAAGGGAAGTCAGAGCTTAAAATGTGAGATTAGCCCACTATAGCGCCGCGAGAAGATCTGTAGACAGATTGACGTATGTACAATTATAAAGATTCCCAGATTCCTCATCCACACGCTAAACGGATAAAAATCATGTGTCAACACTTAAAAGAAACAAAAAAGTCTATGCGAAAATACCCGACTAGTTTCTGTTTTAATCTACAATTTATATCCAACATTTTGCACTTTTCTTTATTTGCTTTGATAATGATTTATTTTCTCTTGCGCTTCTTTCTGTCTAGATCGAGAAAGTGCTAGAGTGACTGTATAACCGCCAACAGTCAGTGATCGGCTACCACCCTCGACCATCAGATATTGTGCTGCTACAGTGCAGGTTTTCACTGGTGAGAAAGAAAACAAAAAGAATCGAAAGACGCTTAACATACTCGTTTAGCCAGGAAAAATCCAAAATTGATATTGAACAACTACTTAATCAACTAGTAATTGCATACTACTAGCCTACACTGGGTTGATAAGAAACTTGCAATATCCTGTACTATCCTATTATAGGATTTTACAGGAGTATTGTGATCCGATTATGTAGGATCTTGTTGTAAGATCATATAGGAAATGCCACATAATCCTACAATCAGAATCTTATGTAGACCTATTCTTGGATATAATAGGATTTTGTAGGATCCTATAACAGGAATCCTGTCATGTCCTGCACTTCACAGGATCCAATAGGAACTGATAGGATCGTAGTGGGATTTTCTGACCTGGGTAGGCTTGTAAAGTGCCAAAGTCCGAAAAGACAGGAAAGTCCATTTTTGCTTTTCTTTTTTCGGAAAGAAACGAGAAAGTGCCACCTTTAGGTGAAACGGTTTCCCTTTTTGTATGTTTGCTAACAGTGTTTACTTTTTCAGTTCTATCGATGTGTTCGTTCAAGCTGACAGGTGGCACGACTACTCTATTTCGCTTTTCTATGCAGTTGTGTATAGCTTTTAACTTGTACACACTAAAATTAATTTGTTTGTCTTTATCTTTTTTAGATGTCGTCACAACAGCGATCAGATCGATTTTACAAAACATTGGTGAAAAAAAACATTGAAGCGAGTGCACAGTTGAATTCGAGTTTAAACGATTTTTTAACTGATACAAAAAAACAAATTTTTACTCAGGACAAAAATATTCATAATTTTAATGAGCTATAGCTCACATGAAGAAAAAGAAAAGAAAACTCACTCTTGTGGTCTCTTTGCTTTAACTAGTGGTAATGACAAATAAACGTAACGATTGTGAACACCAGCACAGGCACTATCATTGTCAAAATTTTTTAATGAACGCCAAAAACCATAACCAACAGTACCGCCAGCAATCGACAACTGTGCTGCTTCCATTTTTACGTTGCTACTACCCGTTGCACGATTATCGTTAAGCAAACTAAAATAAAGAACGATAAATGATACAAGGTTTTCAAGAAATGCGTGGGATTTTAGAATTCTGGAGAATTCCCAACCTTACAATTGAAGCCAAGGATTTCGGAATTTCTTCGAATTGGAAGAAATTCCCGCAAAGACAGATTCAATGCAAAACTAGAAATCTCACCAAGTTCCTAATCTGGAATTTTCATTGTTCATGCTCCGGAATGTCAAGGAAAGGCTCACTCTAATCTCGCCTCGCCCTCCTCCCACCTTCCGTATCGGATTCCAGTATGAGCTCTCAACTCTCTGCCACAACTGATCTGGAGTTCCAGAACTATAAATAAAATTAAGAAGACTTTTCTTGGCATTTTCGCTAAATTGTACGGTAAAAACGGGAACTTCATAAAAAATTTCTCAATAAATATTTAGGCAAAACGTTTTTCATTGTATTGAGGATTCTGGACTATGCTTTGAATCTGTGTTATTGAAAATTCATCTCAGTTCGAAGTAAATCTGGAATTTTATCGTTTACACGGACTTGTATGTCTGAAAATTCCATAGAATTCAGGGGTCTCACATTTCTGGTGTACCAGTACAAAATAGCTATCTATTTTTCTTTATCCATCAAATGCATTGAGTAATAGTACTCGTTCTTCATCACATTTTTGATCACTTGCATAAAATATACTATATTTATTGAATAAAACATCAAATTCAACATGTATAAATACGTTTTTATTGGATGAAGTCAATAATTTTCTTAATCCCAAACCTGTTACATTTGAAATGATTCCACACGATTCGAAATCTGCACCAATATCTTCTTTTTTCCGATACAATTGTGGAAAGCGTTCTTCGGCATTTTCAATAGAACGTACAATCTCCTTGAATAAGGGTGTTTTGCCACATCCTATAAATCAAACATAGAAAGACGGAATCTTTCCTGAAAATATCAGTAATTTAAAAACATTATTTTACTGACCACTCGGTCCGATCAATACAAAATAAAAAGACATTGGTACTGGTAGAGTTTTTCCATGATGACGATAGAAACTGTTTTCGGATAAATGTGTTAACATTGTCATTGCCCACTGAAAAAAAATTTACGAATTCCTGCGTTGACACACAGGAATCTGAAAAAATCCTGTGAATGTTGGATATATACTGCAAGTTTTTACATCACGTTACCTCGCCGAAAATTTTCCTGCAAGTTGGTGAGTATAATTGAGCAGGATTCTTTAACACGCTCACTTTTCGAGTTTCTTTTCTGCAGGATCCTAGAGAATTCTTCTCTAGGCCCACCATGCAGGAACTTTTACATGTGTTCATGCGATATATCTCGCAGATGTTTCACTTTGCATAGCCTGCGAAATTTTTTCCTCCCTGTTTAACCAACAAAATTCTGCCAGATCTCGTAGGAAAGAACTTGTGGATTGAATAAGTCAAAAAGTCTTGCAAAGTTTCTTATCTTTACGCAGGATTTTTTCCATGCTGACCCTACATAAACTATGCAGGATTCTGTCAGGGCTAGCAGTATAAAAATCCTGCGTAAAGGTAAGAAACATCGCCAGATATTTTAATACTGATAACCCGCGGGATCCTGCTTGAATTTTGTATATTTTTTTCAGTGGGTAGTGAAACGTCTTGTAACCATTGTAACCGAATTTTTCCAGTAAGATCTTGGTAAGAAAATGTAAGAATTCAAGAAATTTCAAGAAGTTCAGACCTCAAACATCTTGTAATTTCTTGACTACGTCTACCAAGATCTTGGAAATCTTGAAAACAAAAGTTTAAAGAAGAACTATAATTCTAAATGATCGTATAGCTGATGGCTATGGCTCTCATAAATGAAAACAAAATGTAAAGAAAATTTTTCACTTAAGCTATTGCAGCATCTTGAGTAAATTCACGCAAGATCTTGAAATTTCTGTTTCCAAGATTTTAAGTGAAAGATTCAAGAATCTAAGATCTTGGCTTGATCTTGATACAACAAGTCTCACTAAGGTCACTACCTCATTCTTTCCAATCGCATTACTAATGTAGGATAAATTGATGTATTTAATTCAACAGTTCTGTAGTAACTTATCAAGTGTTACACAAACAAAAATATACATATCTGATAATTTGTAAATCACCACTGACTAGTCTAAAGTGTTTATTGTGCACACTAACGATTACACATACACAGTTTGGTTCATCGAACGATGTATATACGCAATGAAACACCGCACAAATGTTGTGATGGTGTTCAACTCGCATATTTCAAAGAAAAGAAAGAAAAAATAACGACTACTTACTTCTTTGATGAATAATATTTGTGAGCCGAAGAACTGTTAAAGGAAAAAAATATTGGGTGGCGAGTATATAACCGACACATCTATATAGCATACATCTAAATACATGTATTCATGTAATAAGAGAATTGATGTGTTTGTGGACGAGAAAGAGAATAGGGATGTATCACATAGGATGTCTTTTCTTTTCTTTCAAATTTTCTCGCAATTTTTGGCAAATGTGTGCGTATGCGTTGATTCTACAGACCGGAGAAAGAAAAAGATATAATAAATAGAATGAAGAAACACGTTCTCATGTGTTTGTTTTCTTTCTGATTCACTTAGAGTTTGCAGAGATATCCATTAGTCACTGATGTCACCAAATTTTTGCTTAGCGTTTTTTCATTTACCGTCTAGTTTTTTCCTATTGGTCAAAAAACACACTCTAATGAAAATAATGTCATCACAGTTTTTCAAACAGCATTTTGCAAGTTGCTATTAACAGTATAAATGTTTCTTTATAAAAGAAAGATAATGCTTCAAAGGAAAGACCAAATGCGAATAGCTGAGATCAACAAAGAAGGGAGTTCTTTGGCATGGCAACGTGCATATGATGATGATTCTCACGAGTGGCTAAAAAATTTGATTGGTGATATACTCAGCCATTTTTATTTACTCGGGAACTTAAAGAAGATGATATGCTTTTTAAAATTCAAACGGCATTTCTCGGATGAATTATAATACGCTCTGGCCAGCCATCTCTGCTACCGGAGTGAAATTCCGTAACGATTTTTTTGCATTTTGTTTTTCTTATAATGTTTGAGTAACGAGACGCCTAGAGATCTAGAATATCACAGATTAAAGAGAA
>CAJNOQ010004446.1:0-17500 GCA_905250885.1 Didymodactylos carnosus | reverse complement strand
TGTGATGTAATCTATTTGTATTATTATTAATAAGTATTTTATTGTATAGCCTCTACCGGATGACATTCATTCAACTCATATACATGTCAGGTTATATTAACTCTGTTTCTTGATCGTGCATTAGAGAGGGCATAGATATAGTTCTTTATGTACATACAAATCGAGAAGAGTTATTGTTACGCGTTGTTTTAGCGTTACCATAAGCCTCAAGTACTGGATCTATATTGTAGAGGGAAATTCGTTAATCTAAATTTTAGACATAAACTGAAAACACTTGCTTGCTGAAACAATTTGATCTTGGGTTGAATTTTGAGCTTCTAACATGTTTCATTATTATTGTCGACAAAAAGGAGGATATAAACTATTTTTATCGAAGAATAAAGTGAATAGTTAAATCAGATTATGCCCGTCACACGATGTTGTGTTGAAGACGAAGATAGAAATTGGACTTATCTTATATACCAACAACCGTTCCTTCATTCAATCGCTCAGAACGTAATATAGATATAGTCAACAGCTTTAATGCGTAGATTGACGGTATGACTCGAAACAGAAACGCGGAGACCTTCACTACCGCAGCATATTCTTGAAAAGCTATAAATCCGATAGATGAACAGAGTGGGATTATTAGTTTTCGTCTTAATTTTTAATTACGAACTCCCGTGAAGTAGTCCGATCTCCGGACATAAGGAAAAAAGACAAGATGTTCGGAATGGAATTCCTAATGATAAAAATCAATGAAATATACCAGAAAACATAGTGTTCGGAATGAAATTTGTCCAAGAGTTGGTAAGAAACTCTGACAATTGCTTTTTAAAGGCTGGACAGCGAAGTTTTGCTGGAGATCGGAATGAGAATGTCCGGAATGAATGTCTTTTTGTCCTCTCTCTAACAACTAAGAACAAATATACCAAATAGTTTTAAGAAGTAAAACACAAAACTACAGTAGACTTTTTCTTATTCAATACAATCAATAATAACACGGACATGAAAATCGATCTAATAAGCACGAGACTTACCTTTGTGATCTTTGGATATAAACTGAATTTCTCTAAATTTGGTTCTTTCACAAGAAAATAACGATGTCATGAGTCGATTTGTCGTCCATGAGTTTTTCTGTATAACATTCCAAGACTAACACCATCTTTGTTGGTTTATTATTGATATCTTGTACAAATTTGATTAAATTTTCTAATGATACGTCAGATGCTATTCCGGGATAAACCTTTCGATAACAATCGTCATCCAATGCTGCCTGATCCATGTCATCTAAGAATGAAAGAAGAGAAAAACCAGTCGTTATCTTTGAGCCCTTGTCTTGCAGAAAGTCAAAATCTGCACAAGTTATGTAAAGATTCTGCTTCTTGAAATTCTTTGATCCAGATTTACTACGGGTAAATCTTGCCGCTCTTGTCTGATAGGAAACTGCCAAGGGGATTTTGTTTGGTTTTTCTTTTCCATATTTTTAGTTGTTCTAAGACAGCTACACGTACACGTTCTTTCTCATCTGAAAAAGATGAGAAACCTTTTAAAATTTTTTCGAATCGGCAGTTTTCTGCACAAATGTTTAAAACCGCTGGCCTCGGACACTTCCCATAAAGTAACCGGTGCGTGCCTAATGCAGAGTGGAAATGTTGGCCTTAAACCGTATGTTCTATAAAAAGACTTTTGTGTAATATGAAGAGAATTGTGTAAGGTATATGAAACGTTCAACCTGATTAGAATTTGACTGTTAATAATGACTCCAGCCTAATTATTTTGATAATTTTAATGAAAAATATGTGTTTAAAATCGACAATGTTCGTTGTGTGCACAGAAACCACTGAAAATATCTCACATGTGACGAAAGTGCGTTTTTCACAAAAAAGGATGGTGACGTAAGTTTCCATGAATTTCGCAGTGCCTTTTGTGGCTGTGACGAAAATTCACCTAACCTCACGAAAGTTCCGTCGAGTGTGACAAAAATGCCCTTGTTTTTAACGGTTTAAATCGATCACCGAATTTCATTCTACGATGAATCTTCGTGTAGCTAGAAAGTAAAGTTCTTTACACCCAAAATGAAAAACGTTTACTCGGAAATTTGAAGCTACAAATACAACACAAAAGTCGAACTTTGTCCCCGAACATATTGTGNACTTTGTCCCCGAACATATTGTGTCGCTTCTAAAGAGGTCTGCTAATCATCCCTTTGTGCTCAAGCATGATGATGTATATGAAAAGACGTTTCTCAAATTTGGCTATCGTGCAGCGAAAATGTGAATCTTCGCATCTTTTCGGTCAGAAAAACAGTGACATACCTTGATGTCTGGTACTTGTGGTTTAAATCTGGGAGCCAACATTGTTAAAACTTCTGAAATCAACGGAGTATGCTGTAATTCTTTACGTGCTTTCATTTATTCGAACAATAAATATAAAACACTACGTACAAGAGTAATAAACTTCATAACTTGAATTTATTTATTTGAGAGCTTTCAAACACTATATTGTGTTAATTATCAACCGAAAAGTGAAAAGTGCATGCAATTTTCTTAAATATGAACAGATTCTCTGAATTGATGATTGAGAGAAATACTAACCAATAACTGCTAAAAGAAGATCACTTTAGTGACGATAAATTTGAATTGACTTACAGTGCTGACATACTATTCATAGCTATCACCTAAAAAAAGTTCTTGGCTTATTTATTTTTAAATAATCACTCATTTGTCTTATAACTGTCTGTGCGGTCATTTTTATTTTTTTATTTCTGTTAATTGTTTATTATATATTTATTATAGCATACACTGATATTACCGCGAAGACTTATTTATATGAAAAGAAGACTAGATGAGCCTGGTATAGCATTTTGCATCATGTTTTGAAATCAGAGTGCGCTTATGTGATGAATAGTCATTGTGTGATAGAGTTACAGATATACAGTTCTGCATCACGAAAGTATGTTTTGTGCGAAACTACTTTACGAACGAACGAACTCCCACACTGCCCTTCTCCTCCCCGCCTCCCAAGACACGCTGCCAAAGATACCCAAATTCCCAGAAGAGTCGTTAAGGTCGGTTAGCGGAAAGGTTGTGTTACGATTTATACATCTATTATATAAGTATACATACCAGCTATCATTTGCCAATAGCGATTTAAGTAATTATTCTTTTTATAAACGAAAAACGGATATTAGCCCTAATCACGATGGTAGTGTTTGCAACAATTACCAACAGCTTTTTTAACTGTCGCATAGAGCTTATTACTTTCCATCTTTGATGGATGCGAAAAGGTGTGCGAGTTGATGACCATTGAAATACAGTATCCTGAAGATGACCAATGCACGGGACCCATTTTGGGATAATCGTTAATTAAGTGCATAAACTCTTAATAAATGGAAACACCTCATACAATACTTTTGCACTTACACAAATTGTGTTATTGATAGTTACTGAGGATGCTACTTTTTTTTGTAAATGAGTTGTTATTTATGTTAAATAAATAAATTAAAAGCCGCGATATAAGTTATCTCACACCTTTTTACACATATGTTTTATTTTTTTCTCTATAAGCAGGGAAATTATGACATGAACAGCCCACCACCCTGGATCTGACGCCAACGTACTGTCAAAAAGAAAAGAAAAAGAGAGTTGATCATGCCGAGTTTTCAGATAAGTCTGGTGTTCGACTAAGCCAAATAACGGTATGTGTCTCGTTCATTTGGTACACGTTCCAAATGTTGATCTTCGATCAATCGTCCAATACATAACTAAAATGAGAAGAAAAACATGGACAATAGAAAGAGATGAAGGCTTGCGAAGGTTAACTAGATTTGACAGCGTCTCTTGAAAGAAGCAATTCTAGAGCTAAAAAGTTCCAAATACGGTGAAAAACTTAAAACATTGGCGTCATCGAGTAAAACTTCAGTCAAATTTTGAAAATATACCATGCGTTTCATTGTCGAAAGCCTGTTTGGATGCTATTTGCCCTCTGGTGTGAAAAATGAAGTCAGAAAAGATAATTTGAAACTGTTTTCTTATTTTTCGGCTCGAAAACCTGCGCGCTATACGTCCGCAGACTATTGTATAAACTATTTTTGGGTCTTTTCTATATGAAAAATTGATCCCAAATATAGTTCAAAAGGTTGTTTTAATGTCAAAAACAGCTCCATTTGCATATTTCCCATAGATCATTCTAATTTTGAGGCTAAAAAGTAATAATCCCTTGATAAATTTTATAAGCTAAAAGAAGCTTTGTAAAACAGTTTTGCAAATCCATCAATATAAGGTGTATTTATTCTTAAAAAGATCAAACAATCGTATATAGAATTTGTTAACGTTTTCCGTCAAGCTTAGCACAATTAGAAGAATTTCGTTCTACGATGAATCTTCGTGTAGCTAGAAAGTAAAGTTCTTTACACCCAAAATGAAAAACGTTTACTCGGAAATTTGAAGCTACAAATACAACACAAAAGTCGAACTTTGTCCCCGAACATATTGTGTCGCTTCTAAAGAGGTCTGCTAATCATCCCTTTGTGCTCAAGCATGATGATGTATATGAAAAGACGTTTCTCAAATTTGGCTATCGTGCAGCGAAAATGTGAATCTTCGCATCTTTTCGGTCAGAAAAACAGTGACATACCTTGATGTCTGGTACTTGTGGTTTAAATCTGGGAGCCAACATTGTTAAAACTTCTGAAATCAACTGAGTATGCTGTAATTCTTTACGTGCTTTCATTATTCGAACAATCGCAGCCTATCAAACGAGAAATTCACCCACTGGCGCAAAAAACGGAGAGCACTGCTTACCTCAATAACAAATTTTCGATTGCTTTCAATAGCTTGATGAATATGTTCGGTTTCTTGTTTAACTTCTGATTTTAAAGATACATTCAAATTTATTCGAGTTTTATTGCTAAGAGAGTGATTAGTTGTTATCTCCCGTTAAGAGGCTGAGAAAGACTGAATTTACTTTGTAAAATTTGTATTTATTTTCAAAACACTTGCCATTTGTAAATCATTTTCTTCGCTTAATTGTTCTGGTGTAATTTCTGTACACTTCAAAACTTTTTGTTTTAATAATAGCCGAATAACAGATGTCAATGTTTCAAGTTTAATTTGCGTTTCATCATAAAGTTTTTCAATAGTTAATTCAGATGATTTATTAAACATGAGTAGAATAGTCATTTGATACGTTGAAACCTTGAAACGGACCATAGTTACCGTGAGAAAAAGCGACAGCTGAGACATGAAAGTACTCTTACCTGAAAGATATATTTTCGTTCCAGATAAAATGTTTGTAAATCACCCGATCAATGTTGATAGAGCCACCGTAATTGCCGACCATTGTGTTGTTTTGAATAAAACTCTTCAAAACTATCGACTGTTGATTGAATCTAGTGACAGACACCAAGTATGTACTTTCATTAAACAATGTATAAATTCTGGTAGGAGAAAAGACTATATCTCAACCAAAAAATCGTATATGAAAATATCTAGATATTTTATTGGGGGATTGGACAACACCATGCCCAATATATCTAGATGATCCAATAAAAGTGACACCTGTACCTAGATATTTTATAGTATGATTGCCCAATACCATAACAAAATATCTAGATACAACACCAGATTTCTTACTTGGACATGTGGTAAATCTAATAGCCAGAATCGGGTAAGATATTGCGTGATTTAGAGATATCGACTACTTTATTGACTTAACTAGCTTGGATGGTTCAGTATTCAATACTGTCTTTTGTACTTGTATCTAGGTACATCGGATATTGTATTGGGTTACCTAGATAGGATACTACTAGATGCTTTTTATTTGCTTCAGATTGACTGAAACACAGCGACAGCTAGTCTGTTCAATAAAATTGCTTCTTCTACTGCGTAAACTTTCTCATTAGGGGGCACGATTTTCGAGTAATGAAAGACCAGCCGGAAAATCGCCCAAAACGTTGAAATATATAGGCAAAGAGCCTTAATGAGAGTGTGTTGTGGTCTTTAAACAATGAAATGCGTGGGTACTCTAGTAGCAGTAATCTTCTACTTATTCGACAGAGCGCTTAAACTAACTTATCCAAATTTTTTGACATCTATGTATGCTTCAGATCAGCTGACGAGAAAAGTATCCCTCGCTTGCTCCTTAAAAAATACTTTTCTTAGGAAGTTTCTGATCCTGAACACGAAACTGATAATGATCCGTCCTGCTAAGCAGTTTTAAAAGGATCATATTTATCTGAAGTTCTGAGATGAAACAGTTCTGATGTGTTCAACACAGAGTAAGTCCAATAAAATTCTACATTCTAAAAGTGCTGTTTAGCACCCACAAATTCCGAAGAAAACAAAAAGTCAAGATTTTATACTGAATTAGAGGGCAAAAATTATGAAAATCTACGACAGATAATTTCTAAAGTTCAGAAAGTTTGTCCTGTAGGTGGTTCAGATTCTCCGCCTCAAACTTTTAAAGACTGATATTCAAGAACTACCATTCCAAATATCGCTTTCCAAAATTGCTAATCATGACAAGTTATCATCATATTTTCCATCAGTATTGAAAAATAACTGTTGGAAAAGGTATGTTGAGATGAATAGGCGAGGAAACCCTTCGTGCTTCGTTAGAAATGTTAGATGAATATTTTGTTTCTACAAAACTATTGCCTTAATCCAGTCGCAGTGCGAACGTGAAGTTATGTTTGACCGAATCAAATCATTTTGTACTATTCAGGTAGAGAGAAGCCTCCTTGATGCGGTCATCCACGAAGTAAGCACGCAGTGAAAGCTATGTTTGAGGTAATAGGCTACACTCTGAAAATAATCTATATTTTAAAAAGCTCTAACCGTTGCGCATTTTCCCTCCGAAATGGAAAAACGTTTATTAACAGTTTTCCTGAGCACTTAGGCATCATCCGGAAATCGCAGTCGCAGCGGATTCTTATATGTTAAAGTGTAAACGTGCATAATTGAGGGTGAGAATGAGGATGGAGCACTTCTCCACCCTCACTCGCCGCGAGTTCGTATATGTTAAAGTGTTAAAGTGTTAACACTTTAACACCGAATCCACGGTGACGGCGATTTCCAGATGTTATGAAAAGGTAGTTGGATTAATAAATTGTCAGGGTGTCACAGTTTGGATGAAAAATCCATTGGTTTTCTGATATGTCCGTTTGATTTTTTAATGAACCCAAAAGGACTTTTCTCGTTTAAAAAACCCGACGGCAATTCTCTTAAATAAAGAGGTTTATTGAAATACGGAAAAACGTATTTTAAGAAATGATGAGGGGATAAAAAATTGAATTATTCAAGCTATGAGTTGTAGTGAAGTTCAGTAAGCGGTTTTTTCCACTGGTCAGAATGAGAATACGTGTTATTTTCTCACTGATCGAATGCATAATACCAGCTAGTTTTCCAGTCAGTTGTATTTGTTAAGTTTTATCGTATTATTAGCAGATCAAGAGTCGTGTCATGTTGTTTTTCGACTTAGTTTATTACTTGAACGAGTCGTTGTTAGCATGCGAAGAGGCTCGGCGAATGTTTGATAGAAATACGCCTTTTTTCTTACTGTCGCGGAGATTACGAGATAAAAATGATCTTTCGCTACTTTCTTAGCGTTTCAGATTCTTCGAAGTTCAGAACAATGCAAATAACTTTCCAGTATTCTCCATGGCATTTCTACAAAATAGTCACATCTTATACTGTAGGCATTTGGGGGGGTTGGGCTGTAACAATTCTGTAGACGTACCCTCCGCCTTGCTTAATACTAAACCTGATAGCAGCACCTCACTGTTATTCTTCTGTTTCTGTAAAAAACTTCTATTCTATCTTTATCGTTTGCTCTCATTCTAAAGTGAGCCGAATTTGACATCAGCGTGAAACTTACGGGAGCGTAATGGTCAGGATTATTTATATTCTAGGGTGACCAATCAGCAAGCTACGTCTGTAGAAGAAGAAGAAGCTTGTATGGCTGAAAACATTTATTAATGATGAATGTACTATCAAGAAATTCAAAGGTAAACCCACAATTATATTTTTCTATCTCCTTCGCTAACGTCAGACAAACCCTTTCCGAACTGCTTAAAGCGTTCAGGAAACCAAAACCACGCCAAACGAGTAAAAGGTTTCGTAGATATGATAAACCCTTTCAAGTACACGTAAAGTGTTTGGGAAACTGAAACTACACCGAACGAATAAAAGGTTCCGTAGACGTGACAAACCCCTTCCGGAACGCTTAATGGTACTTTCGTAAACCTTTATTCGTTCGGTGTGGTTTCAGTTTCCCGAACGCTTTAAGTGTTTTTTTAAATACGGATTCTTTTTACAGTGTAGTGTTTCCTATAGTAAAAGCTAGCGACCTTGGTTGATTCAGACGAGTCTAAATGATCCAAAGACTTTTATTATGAATTTAGCGATTCTTTGTTCAACGAAAATCTCCCTCTTGTTCTCACAGGGTGTCATTGGTTCCTAACGCGTCGGTTTTGCACCATTTTTGTGATAGAAACGCGTTGGAAATGAACATGTTTATATGAACTCATATATCTTCACAAAGCGACGCGAAATCAAATGTTTTCATATTTTTTATAATCTACGTATACACTATTGTAAAAGTATATAATCGGTTTGGTGGCAAAAAAAATTCAATTTTTTAAACGTATTCTTGTGCTCGTTGTCTCAGGTAACAAAGTTATTTATACGATTCGGTTCTCTTGTTTATGAAGACTTCATTCGACTGCCTCAATACGTGATTCTCACTTTAGTCTATAAATTTAGTTTTCAGTTGCAGTGTTGAAGGAAATATTGTGAAGAACTCATCTATCCTATAACGTCCTTGTGAGTCACTTATTGACAATTTCTAGTAGAAACGTGCTAGAAATGAACGCGTTTAGATGCGTTTATTTTAACATTCACTAAACGCATTAGTTTCTAACACGCTGAAACGCGTTCAAATTTTAAATTTTAATGAAATTGAAATTCTGAATGCATTTGAACGCAACTTTAAATCTATGCAATTCCTACGAGTATGTCTCTCTATGGGAAGAACTTTGGATTAATTGATCACAAGTTAAGGAGTAAAGAAAGCAAGTTTCACTTACTGGATGGACGGCGTGTTGAAAATAGGTACTTGAAATTAAGAAGCAACACATAACAAGATATGTCAGAGATGATCGAAAGATGAACTTTATCATTAGTGTGTGTTTCGATCACCCGTAACTTCATGAAAAAGGCTTGTTATTTTGTTTGCTTCTTAATTCTAACCGCTGTGATTTGCCTTGCGGCTGTAAATAAAATTTCTGCACACGTCAGACGACAGACTGTTTATGCGATAGTTCGCTTTCAGCCCCCCCTCCTATTAGAAGACCACTGTCTATTATCTGACTTGAAAGCCAAACAGAAGACCACGGTCTTTTAATCCCTAGGAGACCAGTGGTCTTCTGTTATGTCCACCAAAAAGAGTCGAATGATGTCCTATAGGCTCCATAGGCAGTACGGATATATATCCCGATTTGGATATCTGTTTTTACAGCAAAATGTTTTTAATATCCCGAACGGGATATAGTTTGAAATTAAAACCTGATCAGGACATAATTCGATAGCCCGATTGAGATATTAAAACAGCTATATCCCGATCAGAATATCAAAACATTTTTATTTTTCACATTAGCATGTTTTCCATCAAATCTAATTAGTTTGAAAGGGGTATTGTTCTGCCAGGCAATATGAGTATAAATGAGTTGTAAGCAAGTTGTAATTCACTTACAAAAAATATAAAGCAGCTTATCTGCACCAATGCAGTTTTTGGAAAATTTTCTGTAGTTTTGCAGTTCGTCTGCAAAGATCAGGTTCGTGTGTTCGATTCTAGCTTCATGCAGAGATTGATTTTATGTTTTGATAGTTTAAGTTTCAGAATGACATAATGGGAATTTATATTCTCAATTTCGTTCTGGTTCAAGATTAAAGCTTAAACTAAAATTCTCTGTTAAACAAAAAGCACGTATCAGAGTTGTAACCGGTCTGGAAATACTAGACCGGTCCGGTCCGGCCGGTTTAAATTTTAGATCGGTCGGTCCGGTCAGTCATCGGCCGGTCGAAAAATATTTTCAGACCGGTAAAAGCCGGCGAGTTCATCAAGTTTTTTCAAGTAATAACTTTGATATAAGAGACAAACTTTTGTTCTGAATACCTACAGATTTTTACGCCTGTCTTTTCTGTAATGCTTATACTGGAATTCTAATACCAAAAAACCAGCCAATATTTTCAAGATTGAGTTTCTTCTGCATGGGATAAGATTCCTTCCCACAAAAATCGGTATTTAATTTCCATTTCTTTTGTTACTTCGTTTAAATTTACGCGAGAAAATGTATGTATACAATGTATACATACATTTTCTCGTGCATACTTCTATGCATACTATACATAGAAGTAATGAAGTCAAATGAATGGTAAAATCAAAAATGAATGGTAAAAAAAAAGAAAAAGAAAACAGATTGAAAGAATAAAAAGAAAAAATTTACGTTTCAAATAAAATTGTCACTCTCCCTTTCCTTTAAAAAAAACTACTAAGCGCCCATATATGGTATCTTTCTGATGAAAAATGAACGAATATGCACAACTTTGTGAAATCGGTAAAAACCGGCCGGTCCAATTCACTCAACCGGTTACAACTCTGGCACGTATACTTAAATATTGTCGACGCATGAGAAAATAAATGTGTGTTTCAATATATGCATCGAAAAGGAAGAAATAAAAAAGACGTGGAAAGCGATTAGATCAAGAGTATATCCCATTCTGAGCAATAAAACGTTAACCGCCAGTTTCTCGATCGGGATATAAATTCGATTAAAATTTGCCAAAGGTTTTTGTTCGAAAAAATAGTTGTTGGGTGCTTGATGCACTTTTTATCAAACACAACAGAATCCCATGCAGTTTTTCGAGCTCTTTCTAATGGTGATGCCAGTTTTTCCCCATAACGTCGTCATTTTTCCCTTAATCGTATTTACGACAAAATTTTGTGTTTTATATCCCGATTGAGATATAGATGTCCCCTTACTAATAGGGCAATTTTCAAAATAATTTCGCCAAAACGTTCTTCTAATAAATCTCCGTTTCGCAGTATATTAGGTTAAAAAAATGCCTGGCTGTGCTGCTGAACCTTTCAATTGGCTATTAAGCGTTTAGTCTTCAACTCACTTCATTAGGCACGATGAATGTGTGAGGTGGTGTGAATGGCCATACGTTTGTACGGAGCACGATAATAGAGAAATCAACTAAAAAAGAATTAAGTAGAAGAATTTTTGCAGTTGTTGTGCTTTTTTTGCATTACTCACGTGATAGCTGTCGTTGTTTTAGATATTGTTCAACCAAATCTCTACTCACAGTAATATCTTGAAACATTCGCTGTAATTTTGATGTATATTCAAAGCCACAAACGCTCTAAACAGAAGATTTTAGGTAACAAAAGTAGTATTTAATAAACTATACACTGATTTACTTTTAATTTGGATATCATATTTTCTTCAAGTTCATCCGATGCTGATACTTTACTAACTAAACGTTTCGCTAATAGTTTACCATAAAAGTTTTCAAACACATCTTTATCTTGAATATAGTTGAACACAATCATTATTTGATTTAAAACATCTTCTATTTCATTGTTAGCAGCTGTTTTTTCTCTGAAAAGAAGAAGAAAGACGATATTCTAAGTGGAGTTACCACATTAGAGCAGAAAATACAGTTACTAATTTTTATAGTATTATTAGATAAAAGATCGAGAATAATGAGTGGTATAACATTTCCTGGAAATTGAAAATCATGAATTTCGTAACTATTCATCTCAATTGCGATTTTGCTAACTTTACTAGTGGTTACGATCAAATTCGTTTGTCTGAATTTCATCCTAGTGGCGACAAACTCTATGACCGAGGCCTTAAGAGACGGTTAACCTGAAGTTCGGCTAAGATGGTCAGAAAAAAATTGATAATTTGTTTTTGTGACATACTGAGAAAGAATATCATGCTAAAATTTGGTTTCTCTACTCTTTTGTCGTGAAGTACCTTTCTCGTCCATACCAGTTGCACTTACGCTCTCGATGAAATTCTTATTTTCCGGGGTTGTCTTCAGTGACCAAACGTCTATAGTTTACTCAAGTCTTAAACGATAGATAGATAATGGTTTGTACTACGAAACGGTATCCTGCATTTCATTAGAGGTGCTTCAGCTAATCGCCTGTAGGGACATATCACCGGAAAAAAATAAGCATGATTTTAGTTGCTGAAAAGTGCTTTTTCGTATTCAGCACACTCGATAACCCAGAGACTTTTTATTTTTGACCAAGATACTTCCAAAAGTTTAGGAAAAATTTTCAAAGTAATATTATTTCTCCTGAAAATTTTTTTGCACCATTTTGTTTCAAAGTTTTTCCTAAACTTTCGAAGTAACCCTCGCTAAAAAGAGCAAATCTTCTGGGTTATTGAGCGTGCTGAACACGCAAAAGCACTTTTCAGTAACTCAAAACCAACTTTATTTTCTTGTTCTGATGGTATGCTATATCAAATTTTAACGTGCACTCATTTTTAAATTGAAGGCACAGGCCAAATTCTAAACCTTTTTCTTCAACAGTAAGTGTAATCTTACCCTTTTTTCATTAATATATGACAATAACTAGCCAACAATTGTGGTGTTTTTTTAATATTAATGCCTGTAACTGCGTTTTGATTGATAAATTTACTGCATGCTCTATCTAATGCGGTCAAAAACCCTCGGTCAGAATCAAATGATTCTTCAACCAATGTTAAATATTTTTTGTGCTGTTCAAGAATTTTTTCAACATATGGTTTCGGATCATCCTTTAGACAAGAAAGCATATAGAAAAGTCTTCGACCAAAAACAAGATATTTACATTATTGGTAGCTGTTTGTATACTGATATCCTCCATCGCTTCGAGGCCTTTCGAGTGAATGTGTTCCTCAGTAATTGATTTAAGTCCAGTAGTGGCATTTGGTACACGGCTGATTAATTTGAACAATTTGGCTAATGCTGCGGAAGAAAGAAAGAGAGCACAATTTACAAAAAGACTTTCCATGCTCACATAAATTTATCAACAAATTTAAGAAAGCAACCGTTACTTGGTCAGGAGGTAAAACCAACAACAAGAATGATGTGACAAACGGCCTTGTAAGAATTTCAAACCCTAACGTATTGCGAGATCATCTGACACTTTGCACACCTATTTCAGATGGAGTTCACGGCATCTCCCGTGTTCCTGGAACATGTACACAGCTTATACACGTTGTTTCTTCACCGTGATAGGCATGCATTCCTGTTTTCTTCTTCACTCCTCTCATCTCGCTTCGCCCTGCATTAATGTTTCTTAATAATAAGCTAGGTAGGCGTCAAATGTGTCTTCCGCTCACTCTCACTGCCCATTTCTCCCTTCCCCTCCTGCCATCAATGATCTAAAGCGTAAAAATGAATAGCTAAGCAGCCCATTTTCCCCACCTAATAATCATTAATGCACGGTAATACAATGGTTGGTGTCTCAAAAGAATACGTGGCAAGACATTTCTGCGCGCAGGGCCCAGACTCTTCCGCGAATTTTCATAGTGCACATTTTGGGTATTTTTGACAGCGTAAAGTGGGAGACGGGGATGTGGACAGCGTGGGAGTGAGTTCGAAAAGTAGTTTCCCATAAAACATGCTTTCCTGATGCGGTACTTTATATCTATAATTGTATCAGATTCTGGTAGAATTAGAATTGGAATTCTATCAGAATCTAAACAACTTTTAGTAATAGTACGTATCTGAATGTGTCGAGTTCTGCCAGTTATAGGAATTTCCATGGAATTGTAGTACTGGTCACTGCTGGCTAAATGTGAGTAAAGGCACTATCAAGTCGATTTCTTCCTATTTGCTATTTTTTCAGCAATCAGCCAATAAAGACTCTAGGTACAAACATTTGAAAATATTCCTGTGCAAATCTATAGAACGGACCATGCCGCACCTGGTATATGACTGAATAAAAATTCTCCAGTAAAGTAACTCACTTAGTTTGCATCAAAAGGATTGTCAAAGCCCACTTTTAGAAAACTAGAATAACTACCAGTTGAGTGGCTTTTTCAGTCCCACAACTATGTTTTTTCATTTTTAGAATACAATTTCTCAAAAACTCCGCTATAAAAAACCTGATAGAGCCAATACCGAACAGACCGTGGTATGTTGGCACAATTGCATCATGTTAGATCTAAGTGTCTTTTGTTTTTTGAGATCAAGTGCACTCCTTAATATTTCAATGAACCGAGAACGGTTGAATATAAAAAGAAGTTCCAAGTCCGGTAGGATTCAAAGCGGAAACGTGGAAATATTCCATATTTTTCTGATATCAGAAGGGAAATGTTGAGCCGGGTGAGGTCAAGCACTGTTGATCTGTTGTGGTCTTGATCATCTGTTTGAAGTTGTGGTCTTGATCATCTATTTGAAGTTGTGCTTTTATTACCTCAACCGTCTGAAGGCCTAACATCACGTACAAAAGACAGCCAGAAGAGCTCAGAACATGATAAAAAAGGAATTCAAGCCAGCTTTAGTTTAGGAAACCTATCTTTGCAAGGACCGTACAGACGTTCGAACCGAAAAATGGAAAGAACCTTATCCACTGCTAAAATTTAATACTCGATATAAAATCTCAGTTATTTTTGTGAAATATCCCATCAATCTAGTTTACCCTTACCTTGATTATTATCATTGTTTAACAATAATTTTGCTTCAGCATATATTTCTGTGAGATGATCTTTGATTAGAACGTTTTCACATATTCTTATTAATGAAGCCAATGATGATTGATGTAAATAAGTAATTCGACGTTCTTCTTCGTTTAAACGTGTTTCGACTTTTGACAGATAATCAGTAACAGAATTACTCATAAGAAAAGTGGCAGATTCTATTTTATAATAATGTTCAGTGGCCATCAAAAATTGTTTTTCAAAATATGTTTGATAAATATATAATGGTGATGCTTCATTGAAACCAAGTGTAACTGAAGAAAATGATCCAGTAGAATGTAACGAAAATAAATATCTTCGGGATATCTTCGAGAACGAAATGTGCTAGAGAGTTCCGGTTTTCGTCATTTCAAAGAAGAGGCTTTGGGATACATTTTACTAACAGATATAAATTAAAGAGTGCGAGTAAAAGCGAGACCTTGATTGTCAGCGGTTCGGGCGTGGTGTGCCGTTTCCTTGGAGCCCCAGAACTGGTATGTAGCGAGTTTAGGTAGTATTGAATTTTTATGGAACATACGTAATCGACCGCGCTGTCCGCTGGCAATGTTTGTTGTGGGAAAAGAATTCAAAAATCGAGTTTTATCAAAATTAGAGAGGACCGCAAATAGGAGCCGAACATTAGGGGGTGTAAACCAAAATTTCTATGAGGTAGTGTGAAATTGATAAAAAAGAATTGTGCGAGGAGTAATGGATAAAATAACAACAGTTTTTTCAATTATTCGGGGAATGCGCACCCTCCCGTTGTTTGCGCCTCTGAAAATAGGGTTTCCAGGCTGTTTCCACTTAGTATTAAAAAATTCACCATTCATTCAAAACACATCAAAACGGCTTCAAAGCCTCAGAATGTACAGTATTTAGGCAATTTGATCTCCTTGTGATCGAAAATCACAGAAGCTACTTTCCAAAAACAACTTTTAAGAGAAATTTTCAGTTCAAATCGAAGCTTTTGCTTATTACTCAAATCAGCAATAATGATTCGTTTATTGTATCCCTTTCCCCGTTGTAGACGAAAATAAGACTATTGATGTAGACAGAAAATGAAAACTTTAGCACTTCACGGATTTTCTCAGTTTCTGCAACACCGGTCAGTTGATTTTCCGTTTATAGAGAGATAGGCTGAAGTCTTAACTATGTGAAGAGAGCAGCACTCCTTTTCTTTTTTCTCATTCCCATTTTCAATATACCCATATTCCCATACCATAATTTGCAATAGCATTTGAAATCAGTCGACTTGGAATAACTTCATTGTTTCGTTCACTCTGAATCAGGTTTAAACAGGCATTTGTCACTTGAGTATTCACTGGTTCAAAGTAGACATGTTTCCATACGAACAGTGCCAGCTGAGAGAAAAGCAAGAGACCTGGAGACAAGTTAAGGAACTATCAGAACTTACTTCAAATACTTCATAAATCGATTGTTTTTCAGCTTTCGATTGGTTTTTTAGTTCTCGTGCGACCCAATGTCTGTTTATATATGAAAAAATACCATTTATCACTCGACTACAAAACTGATATTTAATCCAATTCTCACAATAAAGACTGAGTACAGTATATTCATCTTGACGTTGACAGTCATTCTACAGAACAAGAACAAAAGTCAACAAACCATTCTCTCAACCAGGCATTGAGAACATACTCTTCTTAAGTTTTGCAAATAATCGCTTAAAGACTGTTTCAATCTCATGTATAGTTTTTTCCCAATAACATTTGCTCCTTCGCCATCATCACTATTTCGCTGAACTACTGGATTAGGGCGAGAACCGGCTGAATAGTTGTTGACATTCGTACAGTAATCGTAAACGAGCGAGTGCAATTGCATCCATTTATCAGGTTGCATCGTTTCATAATCAAAAACCATTTTGATACCAGTTGCAACGTGCGCCCAGACATCTTCAAGTTCAACATTTTGCTTTGTCGACATCTAAAAAGTTATTTAAAAGTGATAAAAACACAGGAGCGACTATCTTGAGGGACATTTGTCTGAAATAAAAGTAAGGCGGGCCATTTTTTGCTGTAGACATTCATTTTACAGCGCTATCCTTTAATAGCCGCTACGTTGTCTAATTTGATACATTCCTATAAACTAGCGACACACAATGCGTCGGCGACCTGATAAATAAGTGCTTCATTTCTTTTTTGTAAAACAGTAATAACTCCTCATCCAAGCCCAGCAGCGAACGAACGAATGATAGCGGATTTCCAACCGATCTGAAAATAAGAGACCGGACCGGGCTGGCCGGTCCAAAACAGCGGAACGGACCGGACCTGCCTGAAAAAATGTTTAGACCGGTGAAAAAACGGCAGAAAGCCGACCGGTTTTCAAAGATTTTCTAGAGAGACAAGAGATCAGAAAAACTCACTTTTTTTTAGAGAAAATTTCTAAGAATTTCAGAACCGGCAAAAAACTGGTCAATCACCGGTCGGTCTGAAAATCTTTCTAGACCGGTGGAGACCTGCCGGTCTAAACTTTTACAGCGGAACGGACCGGTCCGGTCGGTGACTGGCTCGGTTACAACTCTGGATGATACAACGGCGTCCTGAAAACCTACTGAACGGGTGTTCAAACCGATTTCGAACTAGTTCCACGGCCATCTGGAACGGGATTCAAGAACTGCACCCGTTCAAATGACTTAAGAGACAGTCCGTGAGAAAACCGCGTTTTTCTGACATACTTTCCACCTCCTCAATTTCAAAATTCGTTTTTGATCACAGATTCTGAAAGAACGTATACGATTTGGTCAGAAAACTATTAAAA
>CAJNOQ010004445.1:0-17501 GCA_905250885.1 Didymodactylos carnosus | reverse complement strand
CAATAGGTTGGTAACTTTCACGCCCTTTGTAGCTAGTGGTAAATCGACTATATAGTCGCTCTATCAGACTATATGATTTGTAAAACTTTCTGACCAAATACTAAGGGCCTGGTTTTCCAGCGGTCAGGTTTGCTGAGATGCTACCGAGTATTTCGGAGCCTAGACTACCCAGTTACATTTTCTTAAGATCATCTTATACATCATTTTGAAGCCAGTGAAATTCTCTCTCGAATGATGTGTAAAGTACAGTGGTTAACGAGAAAATTAGTCACCGTTATAAACATGAACGACGTTGACCTACCGGTTTCCTGGGATGCTACCGAGTATTTCGAATCTTAGACTACCCACTTACATTATCTTAAGGTTATCTCATATATTATTTTGTAGCTCGTGAAATTCTCTACCGAACGGTGTATAACAGTTGATATTTGCTCTGGGTGAAACAGGTTGAATAATGTAAATACTTTGAGAAAACGTCGCTTAACGCGAGAAGAGTTTTTTTTGCTAAAAGGTTTCCAGGGGCACTGAGAAGGATTTTTAAGATTTAAAAATATGTTAGCGTTAATCATGGACAAAACCTGCATCAGATGAGTTAACATAAGACTGATTTGAGCGTGGGCCGATTTTGCCTCTTATTGTCCCCCGTCCTTTATAATATTTTGAATAGTACAAATTCGCTAATCGATATAATGCAGCTGATTGAGGCAGATAACTACAAGAACTTTTTTGACACGTAGCTTATTTCATAATTTTATGCGCTGATTCTGAATATGTCATTGCTTTGAGTGAAAATGTCTTACGAACGAAAAGAAAAGAATTGTACGTAAAAAAACTTGGGATTTTAGTAAATCCAGCGAGAACAGAGCTAAGGTGAGAAAACATTATACTAAATATTGAGTTACGGACACATATTATCTACAAGCCTAAATAAATTGCTCAAAGACTTTTACGTCAAAATGGCAAATTTTTTAGTTAGTTTGAAGTTTGATTATTTTATCATTCGAATACCAACCATTTTGAAATTTTAAATTCTCATTGAATTACCCAAATAAATGTTTTTGGTTAATCTATCTGCATTTTTAAGGTGATTTTCTCCTTATTCCCTCGATTGAAACCAAACCTTTTGCGGACCGATAGTTCAAACGTCGGCGTTGGTTTTACCCAAACTGCATATGAAAAAAAATCGTACCATTAAATTTTTAATCAAATCTGTTGCTCAAGTCCGTTATTGTCTGTTTTTATTACGAAAATGAATTTATTATTCACAACATTTGACAGACGCAAAAGCGTACAAAAGTGGATGAGATTTATACAAAAATGTTAAATAAAAAATTTTTGGACAGTTAATAAAAGCAAAAAACAGCATAATAAAAAATATTGCATTGGAATGTTTGCCTACAAAAGTAGCACAAAAGAAATTCTACAAAAAATTGCATATTGACTGAATTACAAGAGTAAGAGAGAGAAGAATGAACGAAAACACAATTGCCTTCTTATAAAGTATCATATTCAACACGATGAAATTCAACACACTGTCTTAGTTATAATTATTATATAAACATTAATCATCAGGTGAAAGAGTATTCTAATTGAAATAATCAGCTATGAGAAAAGAAACAGGTAAACAAATTTGGTAAAAAACTGCAAATTTTCTTCTAGCAATGCGAAATAAAAATGAAAAGCGAAACAATGACAGGGGGAGAATAAATACTTCAAAATGTCAGACGAATTTCATTCTATAATTCATCTTTGTATGCATCTTGTGGAAACTGTGTATTACAATTACCATGATAAATATGAATTTGTTTCTCATTACAATCGTAATATTCATTCCACACTATTTCATATCCTTTATCTTTCCACCATGAACATAATTGTCTATTCCAATTACATTTGAGTATATAAAACAATTCTGGATGCTCAAAACTTAATAATGTATAAAAATCTTGATCACCTAAATGAGAATTAACGAAATAATATTTATCTATTAGAAATTGTATTTGGTCGTCAATTGTTGATAAATAAGAATTGTATAGTGTAGACAAGCGAATCTTCTCTAAATTAAGTAACAATACACCACTATTAAAACCGGTTAAACCATATGGTGGTGGTCCACCAATTATTGTATCTGGATTTTCTTGACGATATCGATATAATAAATGACGATAAACCGGCTGATTTTCTCGAGCTATACCGATAATATTTGTTTCATTAAAATTATTAAATAATTTATATAATTCGAAAATATCACTTCTAATTTTAATATCCACATCGAGCATAATAACGTGTTTTATTGAATCTGGAAATATTTCGTGTAGAACTATTGACAGAAAAAATAGAGGATCTTTGTAATATTTATGTTGAGATGAGAAATAATTCATAAATTTTTTAATGATAACACTTTTCATATTTGATACATTGTTTATATCAATTTCATTTAACTAAAAGAAAAAGTAAAAGTAAATCAGAAAATAGACAAACGATACTTTGAAGAAAAAACTTTAATATTCATGTAAAGTAGAGTAGAAATAAATACGTACTTTAAATAATGCATGCGTATTTATGTTGTCTAATGTTTGATTAACAAACAATCGACTTTTATTATCACCAATTACATGTAAATTTAATGGTCCAGATGAATATTTTAATAAAGATGTAATCATTGTGCGAAATTTATTTTCCATATGAGTATTTGCATTTGTAAATGTAAAAACAACATCAATCGGTTTATCAGTCATCTGACCGATAGAAAATTGAGCAAAACAGAAAAATAGAAGTGTAATATGCAAATGATTCATGTCTCTAGAAGAAAAGAAATATACAATAGAAGCATGACAATATATATGTAATAATTTTACCGAGAAAGACTCAATTTAGTTTTGATATTATCATCAGAAAGAAGTGATGACAGAGATTTGAAAATGCAATACTCTGCCCGTAAAGTATTTCTAATAAAAGTAAATTTTGAGAATAATCATAAACTAGCTAGATGCTTAAACATCAATGCGAACAGCAACTCAAAATTATCTCAATCATAATACATAAACAAAAACTGTGATCAAGATCAAAATTCAGTTTGTATCAAGAACCAAAAAAAGCGTTTGTATCAGAAATTTTCTTTTATCAAAATTAAAAGCAAAGTCACCAATATATGCCACCTCCACACATGAGAAATTTCCTATTATGTAAAAGAATCTAAGGAAATAGTGTTATATTTTTGCAATTTAGAGCAGATATCAAAGGGTAAGTTTGTAAAATATGTTGACAGAATCAAACCATTGAATAAATCTCCTAACATAATCACCAATATTAATCTTTTTTCAAAATCTAACGTTAGTACCATTTTTTGTTTCAAATCGAAACTATATGTTTGAAGTAAGATGAAGAAACGTTATTTCACCAAATCCAGAACTGATACTAATGCAAGAAACATCTATGAACAAGAAGAGGCACATTTTTAAAAACAAAATTACTATATGGGAAGGGGGAGGTTGTTAATCAATAGATTGAGATAAACTACATTTGATAAGCCAACAATTATGAACTAACCGACTGTAAATGATGCTATATTGCCTAACACTTTCATATACAAAACAAAATTGCCTGACGACGTCTACCCGTGAATACTGCAGCGGCATGCAGCAGAGTCCTGCATAGGTCTTCCCTAATGTTCCCTACATTCCTGCGCTGGCCTTACGACAGAATATTTGCCTGTATATTCTGTACAGTCCTATAGGATCATGAATTATCAAATAGAATTCGACGTAGGATTTTATTATATGATTGTACAATATGGATACAATCGATTCATGACAGCTGCACTGGACGGTTGGTATTGGTACAATGAGATCATTTCTACCATCATCATGTGGCTTCAATAAATCGTCAGCTACGCTCAACGTTAAAGTATCTAAAAGAAACAGATTTATCTAGTTATATCAACAAAGCAAAATTCCAAAATGCAAAGTTACACAAGATTTATTACATAACCGAAAAAAGTCTAAAAATAAAAACACTATTTCTCATGATCAAGATCCAGTACTATAATAAAATATCTAAGGAAGCTGCGGATTTTTGCAAGAATATTTTCTTCAAGGCAGAATAATGGTTCAATGAAAAAATTACTACAGAACCGCTTGAAAATGCCTGATGTTTGCTCATCTCCAACGTGTACCGATTACTGCAAGTTTTATTTATTGTTTAGATATAAAGTATCAAACGCAAACAAAAATATCTTAAGTATCTGTACGCATTCAGAAAAAGAAAAACAAACGATTTTACAAAAAAAAAAAGCATTCATAGAATAATATAATAATAATAATAATAAAACACAAGATTTTCAACTTGATAAAATTTATTTTAACCATGGCCATTTTAGTTGATCTTTGGCATGATTGAAAACCTTAAAATATACAAATAAAACAGAATGATGACTTCAATAGTTGAAATAGTTTCTAGACGAAAACCTTTCACGCGAACATTGCAGTCATTTAGATCTTTTTATGTCACACAATCATGCGGGAAAACAATTCACTATAGTATTTTATGCTATTGAATCAATAACATGCAAAGGAAAAACACAACTGTCGCCGTTTTTTAATCAAATCAATTTGTGTAAATAATGTACATGTCATGTTTAGCACTACAAAAATACTTTGCTTGAAGACTCGCTGCATACTTCAAATGCAGGATGAAACACTGACAATGTCGATAAAGTCTAAAGACAGTTATTTCAAACATAAAGATTGGCTCGAAAAGGAGAATTTATGCAAGAGGAAAAAATAAGACTATGTGTACACAAGTCTCGTATCTAATAAAGTTTTGATCTTAAATACATCATATACAACATTACTATATTTAAGATATTAGCTAAACACTTGTTAGATAGAACAGACTTTAACTAACAGACATTAACTCTATAAAAAGTAAGTTATAAGGAGAATTTTCAGCATTAAGAGGAAGATCTCAACGTTTCATACGTAAAAGTGTTTAAATTAACCTTTAGGTTTAAGTTACAGCGTAGCAAAACGTTGATCGTATCTTGTTTTGAAATAGAAGCGTCGTTTCTTAAATACAAGACGTTTAAAGGCCGTATGCGGCAGGATAGATATTCACATACTTTAGGTTTACTGATGATTCCACTCATGAAGAATATTCTTTTAAGGTGAATTATTCTTAGAGAAAATTTTTTCTGAAACTATTGCTTTTTTAGATAATAATAATTTGGTCCTTTTTACGATTTAAACAAGAGCTTTTGATTAATAAGCGAAAAGCGATCGATTTTTGTGTCAGCACAATATTCCATACTTATTCATTTATGAGTCACGGTTCAGTAACGAATGAAGACTTTGATAAAAAACCTGAAGGAAAACAATTCGGAGTTTTTCTTATAGAACATTTAAAAGAATTAACAAATTTCGTCGAATCAAAATTTTTTACCTGTGATACTGTTTGTTCACCGAACGATACGTCATCTTGCCGGAGCAGTACACGTTGTATAATCATTATTGGATCGGATTCTAATATAATACTAAAGCAAAAAATAATAGATAAATAATTCATCGACTCCATAGCAGAGAATAATGAGAAATACAAATGGAAAACAGTATCTTCACATCAAAAACACAAGGTAGTTGAAAGATCAGAAATTCAGAGTTAAAAGGTGCAAGTGATTTTATTTATGAAGAAAGAACATAATTGTTTAAAAAGAAAGATAACAGTAAAACAGTTGTAAAAAAACGCAGAAAATGTTCATTGCGAATAAAAAAAAGAAAAACCGTTTTTTATTTAGTCGGTTTTTCTTTTTTTTATTCGCAATGATTCACGAACAGAATTCGATATATCAATCAGGAGTTGTTGTAACAGGCATTTTTTGCTTCATCCCGTCCAGAACGACCCGTGATATCAACCTATTCACTCTTTTAAATTTTATGAATCGTAGGAAATGGTGCTGTACTAATACACATTTTTCTGAGCTTTAAAGTACTTCAGTACTTACTTTAGTACTGATGCTGCCTTTTTCTTTTGGAAAAAAACCAAAGTCATTGGTTTTCACGTTTGTCACATCGATGCAATAAAAAGGGTTTGGGCACAAAAGTAACTTGGGTATTTCTACATTAGTCCAAAAAGTGCGTAAGTCTGTATTAATCCTGTAGATTTTGTAAAAAACAGACTTTGCATAAGCTTATTCTATCTTAACAGCTTTTTCTCTTTCTATTTAACGTACCCTTCATCACATATTTCATCTATTGTTAACATAACAAGGTCTAAATTATCGTAAATAAGTCGTTTCTCAACATTTTTTTTTAACATCGTACTCAAGGATTCATATAAACATGATAATACAGCATTAAGCATTAGCTAAATAGAACAAAAAAAAGTTTTACAACTCAGATTATTGCAACCAGTTGCTGTGTTCTCTTACTTCGTTTTCATCTGTACTACCCATAACATAAAATAGTAGATCAACATTATTTCTATAAACAATTGTCATATTATTAAGTAATATAACATCACCAGCACCTTTATGAGTTTTATTGAATAAACTCTTTTCAAATTCTTTCTGTTCTTTCACACTTGAAAATGATTGATTATAATACTGAACGAAAGAATAACAACCAAAGTAGTATATCCTTTCTCTACTACTCCCTCTCGCATCTTACTTTTGCCATTATACGATTTCCATCATGGTCCAATATTATAATACCTAAGACAAATAAAGAATAGAGGGAAGAATACCATAAGTGTTCTTTGTTACCTTTAACGACATATAAAGATGGTGCCTAAGAAAAAAAAATTCGCAACCTCTATCAACTAGTATTCCATTTTATATCAGTAACAGAATGCTTACAGAAAAATTGTCTAATACCATGCTTGATTGAATATAAGTTTAAACACGGTATTAAATCTGAAATAACAATACGCATTCATAACGCCTGCATGACCTTCGGACAGATTTAACTCATATGATCGTTGTTTTCAACGATACGATACTTCTACCGAATGACCCCATTCTCACTTTTACTCATACATACGGTATAGGGTTTGATTATTCTGTACAAGTATCAACGATGGTTTTTGATCATAGAAGCAAAGATCACGAACGTATGATCGTCTTTTTTCATCGAAAACATTAAGCTCCTAAGCATTTTCTGGATAAAGATTCGGAAAACGTGGAATTAAAAAGTCACGGTTAATCATGCACAAGGAAACAAACCTAAAAGATGTGTACACTTAAATAAGTATAAAAAAGAATCAATTAAATGAATAAATATACAACGAGAAATTAGTCACGTTTAGTTTATGGCTTTCTGCTTGTGGATGCCAATGACCTAAATGCAGGTTTAAGTTGAGTACCGACATATGTCTAAACTCTTCAGAATAGTAAAATATACTCTCTTTTAGCTTCTTTTATACGATCGTATGGTTTAATATTTATATGTGAAATTTTTGGGATAAGATGAGGTTTTCTTCAAAAAAGTTTTATCACCATTTTAAGTAGAACTTCTTATAGCTTAAAAAGAAAAAAAAAAGAATATATCGAACAACATGTCATACTTCTGTGTCATTTAAGATGAATAAAAAAAAAACTGCAAACGTAAAACTATTTCTAAAAAGAGAAAAACGTATTATTCTTGCGTCTATGGTCCATAGTGGCTTCGTTGTATAACACATTTTTATATTTATTAAGTCGGAAATCATTTTATATAGGGAATTTTCCGTAAATGTGAACTTCGAGTCAATTATTAGTATACCATTTTTACAGGTGTGATCATAAAACTTGTGCATGATTAGAAATTCTTAGATAAAATGCTGACATCTATAAAAATGTCACCATCTTATTTGAAAAATATTAGACTGTTTTTTCGTGAATGTAGAGATATATCACTAGAAAAGTGAATTATATAAATCTTTCTCTCTGCATACTAAATTACTTGTAAATTTCATTAACTGCATTTAAAAATTAAACGAGTTTTACAGACAATGTTGTAATTAAGCAATTTTCATTTTATAGTTGAGGTGCTTTGAAATAATGAGTGCTGTAATTATGCGTTGGAAAAATCGCATACACAAACCAAATCATCGTGATAGTGTAAAACATGTAGTTCCTGACTCATCCGAATATGACGTAAGAATTAACTATCAATTTTTAAACGAATTTTATATCCGCTTAATTTTTAACGTTATTGTCATTCTAGCAATTGAAGAGTATTAATTTAACATTGGAAAAATTACATAATGAAAACGTATTATTAAAAGAACATTTTTCAAAATTAGAAAGCACCGTAACTAAAACAGTGAGTGTTCTAATGATGTTAGAAAATTTGATTCATGTAAGTGTATATTGATGTATGTGTTTTAGTATCAACAGTGGGAATCCGATGAAAAAGCCTATTTATTACGACGTATTGAACAACTTGAAACAGAAAATTATCGTCTAAAACAAAATTATAATTATCAAACACAATGCGATAAATGTATTCGAGCCATAACAGATTTAGTTATAAAGACAATAATTATGCAAGAGGTTCGTATAGACAAAATTAATCTTCTGTTGGTCCATTTAAAAATTTTGTTAGAGAAGTTGAGGTAGAAAATTCTAAGATAACCTGCTCATTAATACACTTGATGAGCATTTTCAAATTATTGCTATCTTCGCTATTTCGAAATTAGTTTATTATCTCTCTAATGATTTGATGTTTGTGTACCTGTTAGATATAACTCAAAGAATCAGTCAAAGTGGCTCAAAGAATTATTTTTCTGTAGGCATTTTCTAGAAATCCAGACAAAATCCTGTCTTCCATCTGTATGCCAGACTTGTAAAAAACATATGGGAATGGGTAACTTCTTGCGTATTCGTCATGAACGAATCTTGGATTCGTATTAAACATGAAAAAGTTATCCATAATTATCGTAACTATATTTGTCTTAGAATTCAAACTGAAACAGAGCTGCTCTAACAAAAAGTACCGTGTCCTTTCTTGGTGAGTAGTTATTCAACATATGTTACAGAATCACTGTTAAAGTAATGGAATAATTTTAACCCATTTTTTAACATAAAATAACGTTATTAGTTATGAATTCTGAGTATCCCATGAAGAAGGAGGCTTTGATCTCATATCTGATATTGATAAGTTTTTCTTCTGACGCTTATTAGTAATATTCAGTTAAGTTCAAAGTAACGTGTTATTATTGTAATAGTCTTCTTATAAAACATAATTTGTCCCAGCACACTGTATCTCACTCCCGATACAATGAGATTGTTTGATCGTAATGACTATTTTAATTAATAATCTAGTTTGTATTCTAATTAGTTGTGCACAAGTACTTTGGTTTGTTGAAGATTTGAAATTGTTTTTTGTTCAACTTTAGTTTTATTCTGATTTTTCTGTTTTGATCAAGAATGAGTAAGACAGTGATTCATGCGCGGATTTATGATTTTTCGCGAGTATATTCGGGATATTTGCAGTTTTGATGACTCATCGATCTTCAAAAATGCTTTGCTATAAAAATGAAAACTTCATTGTAAATTGGATATACCGCAGATTTGATTTGACAATACGTGTTCAAGAAATAAAAACGAATGGTATGTATTCAAATAAAGAAGACGCACTTTTATCTCTTTTTCATCGAATCAAAGTTTTGACTTTAAATTAGAAACAAAATTTGATTTCATTTTCTTTGGAGAAACTGCAGTTACCGGGATATTTGTTATTAGGAGCCTTCTACAGTATAGCAGAGTTGGAACCGAATCGGTAAACCGGCCGGTCGACACTGGTTAAGACCGAAGAAAACATCATTGGTTTACCCTGAAAGTTATTCACGAAATGTCGTTTTTCAGCTCGGGAAAAATTTTTTCGTGCTACATTCTAAGAATTGGTTTCTGTGAGTTGTTTCTGTTCGAGTCTGCTTCAAGAAAAGTGAACGTCCAGCCACCTTTTTGCGAAATGCGTTGTCGATTTTCTACCGGTTTTTCACCGATTTAGGCGTATTCTTAACCGACACATAGCCGGCCGGTCCGGTCCGGTCTGATTGAATAAAACTCAACTGGTTCCAATTCTGCAGTATAGTATAGTATAGAAAAGTACGCGAAATAAATGCACCGTTTCCATCTGATTTCATATGAAAAAACACGCATGTCTACGCACAGAATACGCCAGAACTAAGTTAATGTCTAACTTTTAGTCGTAGCGCATGTATCTTAACTCATATATCTTTCATCATTTTTTGCTCAAGGTAACTAGCACCACTAGAGAGTTCTAAAACTGGCTAGAACCATGGAACAAAAATGACTGATTTACCGCCAGGAATAAGAAAAAATTGTTTACGAACAAACAAAAAAGAAACGCCGTGTAAGTGTGACGGCTGCTTCAGTATTCTATAAAAGTTTGTTATCACGTGGAAAGTTAAACAAATGTATTCAGGCAAATTATTGAACAGAGCAGTATGATACGAGTAAATTCTGCTTGTTTGCACATTCTACTTAGAGACTACTACATGGAAAAGACGCTTGCAAGAGATGCTGTTCAATGCAATATTATAAATCCTCAGAAAATGTTTACCGCTTTACTCGAAAATGAACCCACAGTTTTAGACCAAGCCTTCATGAGACGGATTCATTACATTAACTCAAGGGGGAACAGCTGATTTTGGGATTTTTCCGATTTGCATCGATTCTCACTGATTTCCTGTGATTTGTTTGGGAAATCAAGTAAAGAGACTGCGATAAACAGTGCAGAACCTGCTTTATTTGTACAAAATAGGAATCAGACATAGTGAAAGTAAAGAAAAAAAAGATAAAATCATAGACAATTTTTAAAGATTTTTAGCGATTTTCGATTAAAACCGATTTTTTGAGCTCAAAAATCAGCTGTTTCCCCTCGCATTAATCACAATGAAATCGACAAAAACTCGCGGTCTGGCGATAGACATCTCTCTATAACTAAATCGCCTCAGTACACAAAATATTTAATTTAACTGTAACGTAGTCTCTTTTTAAGTTTCTAAGAACATTTCCGGAACCCGTCATCGAATTATTTCAACTTTAGACTTTTCCATTGATGCCATGAGACTTTTCCAAAGCCTCTGGATACTTTTACCTCACAGTTCATCAAACATTTTCTCTAAAAATACAGTATCTCAGATATTTTTAAAAGTCTTCTGTTTCTGTACGGTTACCAGATATTTGGGAGCGCGACATTTGGGCGCAACGATATTTGGGCGCGCGGCATTTGGGCGCGACGACATTTGGACGCATGTACGACAAAAGCATTCAGTAAGAGTGCATTTGTTAAAGTATGACGCATAACGATAAAATTTTCTTTAAACAAACTTGGTACAGTGTGAGAGCTTTTTCCATATTACACATATCCAACTGTAATCACTGTTTCTTTAATCTTCATCGATTCTCACCCTCACCCGCCCCGGCGCCTTTGAACTTCAGCTATCGCTGCACCCAAATGTCGTGAGCCCAAGTATCGTTGCACCGAAATGTCGCCTAATACATTGTGCGTCCAAATGTCGATATACCTTTCTGTACGGCTAGCACGTTTATAAGACCTGTTTTCAATCCTTCTACTACCTGATTCTCATATGTGAACTGGCACGATACACTTCTTATTACCCTTGGTTTTCATTCATTCTATGAAAAAAACAGAGGAAACATACCCCGTTTTTAGATTTAATCTCGCTAGAGACACAAGGTTTTCGCTTAAAATACGCTGTGTTCGATCTTCTTCCGTGTGATTTAAAGTTCAATTTGAAAATGCTTCGATTGTTTAGTGGCATAGTTTCATTTCTATAATGTCATTTATATTAGTGATATAATCTTTTGCTCTGAAATTCAAGACTTTTTATATTTTTTTACAGACTTTTTTTATGATCTGTCTTAAAACAGAAACGAGAAAAACAAAAGATCTTAAAATTTCACTGCCTTATCTCTACTCATCTTAGATCTATTAAAATTTATTCGTAAATAACCGATTTCGAAAAAATGCTGACTCTTTACCTTACTATACACTTTTTCTTATAATGTAAAAGTAATATTTTTTCTTTTTTTCATAAGCTAAATCTTTGCTGTGCGAAACAACATTGTGACATTTAAAATGTGACTTTCTTGTAGAATTACACATGTCGTGGGGCGTGGGATACAATTGCCAATTCTATCAAAAATCATTTTCAAAAGTTAGATTTTATAGAGAAAAGATTTCTCTGTAAGATAAAAATATCCAGCATCTGCAAAAGCTTCAGATTGTTACTGGAAGAAAAATCATGTGGTTAGTTAGTTAATAATACCAGTACCCAGAGGGTATATGGTGAAGATCACAAAAATAAGGTTATGATAAAACAAAAAAACAACAAAACCTTTGGGTGCACCAAGACGGTACAAAATTGTTCAATTCGGTGGTTGATGAAAGTTAGCTTGTCGTAGGTCATATACCACTAAAAGTCAGATTTAGACTAACACCTCCGAGCTACTAAAACTCGGTTTAAGTGACACTCGCCATAAACTTGAAGTAACATGGATCAGCTTTTTCGTCAATTCCATAGTTGTAAAATCATGTAACAAATATGGAAATAAGTATACAACTGATCAATGGCTTGAAAGATGATAAGAATTTCAGAGTGATTGAGAAATTGAAGACTATATATACTGATCCATCTGAATTAAAGTAATTAGTTGCTGTTGTCAAACTTCAATTTCAACAAGTTAGGAGTTATATAGTACAATTTGTCAAAGATCTAAATTCTTCTGTTAACATTTCTCGTTTTTTTAATAGTATAAGGAAATCTGACACTCTATAACTGTACATTGTTATCATCACATGAAACTGAGCTACACATCATTATTATCTGTTCTGACTGTTCTTTGACATATGACCTATTACGTGAAAGGAAACTTTCTTTCTTCTTTGTTCTCCTCCTTTTTTCTGTCTCAGTAAAAACACATTTTGAAAAAATTGTAAAACACGAATAAATAAAACATATTGTTACTGTTGTATGTGTGTTCTTTTCAGTTTATTTAAGGTCAATCGAGATCTAATTGGTGCTTGTGTGATTGAATGAAACAGATGGAGAAAAAGTTCATTTTTCAATTTATATGTTAAAAATAGTAAAACCTTAAATCGTACAACTTGCGGTTTTTTCTTCTCCATATTATTTATTTATATTGTTTTTTAAACTCTCAATGTATTGTTAACATACTTGACAAATAAGAATAAGGAAAATGGAGAGAAAAGAATAAATAAAATATGTACACGTACTACTCTTGTCAAATTGAATTTTATCTAATATAGTATATAATATATATAATGCAACGTTTTCTTATTCTTGAATATGCAAAAAACACAATAATAACAACAATAAAAACGACAGAAAAAAAAATGACTGTTTATACTATTATGGACAGTCGTTTATTACAAAATTATAGAACTGTCATCGATGTTCATGATCATAGTTATAAAATATACAAAGATCTTCTTCTTCGCTGCTTTAGTATACATATCTTTTAAAAATGAAGAAATCTAGAAAACCTCAGAAAACTAAAACAAAGGCATGGAACTTACAAAACTTTTTAAGAAAATGCATTCAACCATGTAAAACAGAACAAACGACATCACCACAGGCAAGTGTCAGAAAATATCATTACTTTTCATTAATGAAATAGATGGCATTAATCAGTATACTACGTTTCAAATTTGGAATCGAGATGTCTAATTTCGATCCGTAAGATGGATACGAGAAAGAAAAGTCGTACCCATAAACATAATTAATCATTAGAGGATGATCATGATATTAGTCAAATAATAGAAATTTCAGCATTTGCCTATTATAAAGAAGTACCAACATAATCTGTATTTCTTTCTAGGAGCTACGAAAGCAATGCATCGATTTACACAATGTTGTAGATGAAGTCAAACTTAGAAATCAACAGGTATATTGTATTGTGTACAACTTTATGTATTACGTATGTTATATCTTTTTTTTCATCCCAGAAAAAAAAAATCATTAAAAACAATATAAAAAATACGTTACAGAACGATCGATAAAAAAGCCGTTTAGACAGCTTTTTTATCAATTTTTTTTCGTGAGATAAACCGCTTATTTATGAATAAATTTTAATAGATCTAAGATGAGTAGAGATAAGGCAGTGAAATTTCAAGACCTTTTGTTTTTCTCGTTTCTGTTTTAAGATAGATCGTAGAAAAAGTCTTGAATTTTAGTGCAAAAGATTATATCACCAATATAAATGACATTATAGAAATGAAACTATGCCACTAAACAATCGAAGCATTTTCAAATTGAACTTTAAATCACACGGAAGAAGATCGAACACAGCGTATTTTAAGCGAAAATCTTGTGTCTCTAGCGAGATTAAATCTAAAAACGGAATATGTCTAATTCTATACTATCCACTTTTTTTTAAATTATGTAGTAAGAAAGTTTTCTCTGTTTTTTTTATAGAATGAACGAAAACCAAAGGCAACAAGAAGTGTATCGTGTCAGTTCACATATGAGAATCAGGTAATAGTAGGATTGAAAAAAGGTCTTATAAAGAAATTGTTTACATCTGTTTATTTCCGTTTTCAGACCTACACTAGTAAAGAAACATTATCGCCAATTCAACCAGAATGGCTGAAAAAACGATTGTTGATTGAAGAAGATGATGATGAAACAAAAAAATTAAAATCATTTAGAAATCATCATAGGGTATCGGCATTCTCGGATAAAACAGGTAGGAATTTTTACACTAAATCAAAGATATTTAAATGTAAAATTATCTGGTACAATAAAACTTAAAAAGAAATTAAAAAGAAAACTTTTGAGACAAACGTTAAGTAGTCAAAAAATGCAATTTAAATAGATGTTTTGAGTGAGACATGCAAGTACCGTTTTAAACAGACTAAAATACCTCTATATTTTAGTTACAATACTATTCCTCGATGCACTTTTCTCCGCTCTTTCAAATGGTATAGTCAACGAAAATTTTTAATTCACATTTAGATATTAGAAATTTACGTTTTCAAATTTTCCATCTTCTCTACTTAAAATTAAAATTTCAAAAACAGAAAAAGTGATTTTTGAGAAAGTCTTGTTATCAAAATGTAGCCCTTAAAATTCTCAATCGAATCATGTTATTTTTAACCCTAGTAAAAGTCTTTTAACTAGAGTGTTATGGGAAATAAATGAGGAGTCTATTATTGTGCTACATGATTTTTTCAGTGTGTAGGTTTTTTCTGTGTTGACTAGGCTAGAAATGAACGGGGCTATATGAAAATATAGGTTAGGTCGTTAATTTTGTTTTTTTCATTGTTTTTCCAAGAGTTTTTAACTATTCCAGTGAAGCAGTTCTACAGTTTTTACAGTTACAGTTAACCGTAATTGTTGGCCTATTAGTAAAGCAATTTATGATAAAATATTTCACTTAGAATTCTGTTATGTTCGATCCTCTGAGTATCTTGTCGCTAAAATATATTAATCATTCTCGATAAAAGAGGTATCAAGCACGTACGAAATGCAGTGAACTCATAAAAATATTAAAGTTTTTTATCTTTTTCAACTATGTTTCACAAACTGGTAGCATATACTAGTATTATTTTATTCATCTAGTCGATTGTGGAAAACTGAAGAAACAAAAATAAAAATAATCTGTCAATTTTTTCACTTCTTTAGTTGATTTCCCACGCATTATTCATAGTAGCTACAGAATTAACACAAAAAAAATGATCCATCTAATTTTTCCGATTTGTTTTGGAGTCGATTATTATATAAAACAAAAATTCTATTAGTAAGAATGGCATGCCTGACGAAGGCGTGCATACGAGTAATTACTAATTATATATATATATATATAGGATACACATATCCTTGAACAGAAAGAAAGAATAAACTTTCAGAAACAAAAAACAGTAATGTTGACATCGTACATTGATGAGAATCGTTTTTATTGATCTTCGCTGACACTCGACGTATGCCGCGTATTTTCTGATGAACAATCAAAGTTGTAGATAAAAAAAGGTAAGATAAGTTGAAAATGACTATGCTAATTAAAATCCAGAGATCTCGAATAACAAAATGTCTTTTTTATTTAAGTTAGCATAAAATAAGCTCACATAAAATGTCTACCAGTATAATAAATTGTAATGACTTCACAATTACTAAAGAAGTTATGAACATAAACGGAGAATTATAATTGTTTGAGTGATAGTAGATCGATATATTTCTTTGAATGAAGCTTTTAACTTGTCTTAAGATGTAAGTGTAATACTTCATTGTACTTGCTACATTGAAAACAATGTCTCTGAGTCTAAATCATAGATAACTTGCCTTGAGTGTACAGAATGTCTCAAAAGATAAACAACTTTAGATATTTATCAAGTGAGAAAGTGAACATTTAGTAAAAAAAGTACGAGTCAGCATATTTCAACTTTGATTAGTGGTTAGTAAACTTCGATGTATCATCTTTTCTTATAAAAATCTCCGTTGTTGGACTTCATTTTCTAAAATAAAACATGATTTTCATGCAGTAAGCTAACTAGTAAACATTTTATTTCAAAAATGGGGCTATTTAGTAGAATCAGCGTGAAAGATCTTTAAAATAATGTATAAAAAAGTTATCTAAAAATAAAATTTTTCGATGCTCTTTAGGCCATTTTTCCCAAGACAGCGGATATTTTGATTACAGGAGAACGATACTGAGGCAAAAAACGGCATTAAAGTTGGATTAATTTCGTGTGTACTTGAGAAGCCCAAAATGCTTACTGTAAGGCGATTCTATTTTCTGATGGATGCAAAAATGTCAAGTCACAGGTTTATTGGGAATAAAGCTTACAAAGAAGTGAATAAAATATCAGTTATTAATAGCACAATTCTATATACTATATATGAAAAAGAAATAACAGTTAAAGTGAAGGAGAGAAATGAATTAAATAGGTTATCAATCAAGACGATGCCATCACGTTCAGCCAGTTAATCTAAAACTTCGTATAAATAAAAAAATGTCGACCACTAGAAAAATGAAACCATGTCAATATGTATTTTGTTATAGAGGAAACATTTGACATATTAATATAGACACATAGTCTATACATACATAATAAGTTATGAATAAACTTTAAACAAAACGCTTTTGTCGAGGTGCAAAAAAAAACAGAGGATACCATAAAAAAAATTTCTTTTTGTCATAAAAACATTTGAACATACCCGCCCCGTTACGTGTTTCTCAGAATTGTAATATCTTTTGACTTTTTTCCGTCGTGTATTATGAGAGTAAAAAGTAAAGTGAAAGAAAACGAGAAAGACGGTTACTGTCGGTATTCGAACATTTGCAAAGTTCAAACTTTCTCTTTGAATATTTCATGAACAAAAAGTCGGATGCTGATTGGGTTTTCATTATTAGATAGATACACATGTCTCAGTCATATCTGCTATAAATATTAGCTTTTAACTCAATTAGCTTCCTAGTTTTCTCACAAGATTTTGGAAAACGATCGATCTTTTTC
>CAJNOQ010004444.1:0-17501 GCA_905250885.1 Didymodactylos carnosus | reverse complement strand
ATGCGCCCAATATGTTTCGTTTTCACGCGAAACCAAAAACGTCTTTTTTCGATGATTTTTCCCCCAAAACTGGTTAAATACCCGTGCTGATGCATTTATACGACTTGAGAAGGTACTAGAGTGACCTGAACCACTATACTGACAACCTCACTAACAACCTTACACAACGCACACGAATCCGCCAAAAAATCTTTCTAAAAAAATTTTTGGAAAAAATTTTTAATTCAGCAAAAGATTCGCCTAAAAAAGTGCTCCATTTTTGCCTCTACCCTTATACTTCCAATATGTTTCGTTTTCACGCGAAATCAAAAATACCAAAAAAGCTTTGTTCGATGATTTTTACCCCAAAATGTCTTTTTGATATTTCTGAGCTCTCTGAACTGCAAAACCCCTAAAAAGCTTTTCGAAGCACCATCGGATCTGCTTCAGAAGACGAAAAATCAGATTTCTAGGCTGTCCGAGAATTAGGACAGATCTCTTATTGCAGTTGTCACCGCCTGAGGCTATTATTATAGCGGCTTCTTGATGGTTCATCATTTAGTCTAACGAAATCGTCATACATTTTACCATACACATCCATTTTCTGTTATCATCCGTTCAACTCCAAAAAATTAAAAAAAAACTTTTTCTGTTCTCATTCGCTCCTGTCCAAACAGTCTTTATTGGTTATTTCTAACATGTATTTTCATTGATTATTTATATTTTTATTTTTATTGTTAACATGTCCTTTATGCCTATATAACCTGCATGTTTTTCTCATATTCTTACGCACACTGAAGAAGATATTCGAAACGCATTTATACGTGTGAATTTTATGACATCATCATTTTCTATCTCCAATCTTTACTTGTAATTTTATAATAATATAAAAAAAAGTTTTTGTTTGGTACAAAAAACAATTTGTAAGTTTAGAAAAGTTAGTGCTTACTCCATGGCTCAAGAGACATTGTTACGATATTAGCACTGAATGTATTTCAACCATAACACGTATAGAACTTAGCAGCTCTACACTTCGTAAATTATTTTACAAACAGAAAAAAAGCCACATATGGATATAATGCTGATTTAATAAACCATATGGGAAAGTAATTCTGACTCAACAGTTGTAGCTTTTTCTGTTTGTAAAACAATTTACAAAGTGTAGTACTGCTAAGTTCTACGTATTATGATTAAAACACATCCAGTACTAATATCGCAAAAATATTTCGAAAATGCACAAGTTAACTTTTCTAAAGTATACATTTGTAGCTCATAATTGATCTCAGAATTTCATCTTAATCTATTAAACACAAGAAAAATCCCTCATAATGCTTTGAATCCAAAACTCTTTAGTTGAGCTGTTTCTCATTTCTTACATTCATATGTACATAATGATGGATGGTCAAATCTTCAACAGCTACTGCTGTCTGTATAGCTACATCTTCATCAAAATGACCAGTCGACATAAGACTTCAATCAGCCCATCACCTTTCTGCTGCTTCGATATGTTCAAAACTCATCAGAATCACCTTATTTAATGATTTCCACTCTTTTAACCGCTTCCAGTTGAACATATCGGATGAAATTTACTCAAAAAGAAACACTTCCGTCATAGCATCAATACGACCATAAAACGAAAAGTGCTCCCTAGTCAATCTCTATTTAGTCCAATGTAACATACTGAAAAGCAGATATATAACATTCAACACATGATGAATTTTGAAGTGAAATGAATAGTTTAACGATAACGGGCCATTAACTTACAAATTATCAGTTATGTTTAATGTAGCAAGGATCCTGAACCAAATAATATGGCTGTGTCTATTCTAGTATTGCTTTCACTAAGTATTCTAACTAGTTTATGAAAAATTTAAGAAAACTCTTGTTTTCTTTATTTTAGCATAAAATAGAATCGTCGAATAAAAAACAAAGATTTTCCATCGCTAGACCATCACAGTTTTTGTTAGTATAAAACTTCTCTCCCTCTCTATAAAAGCTATATGGAACTCCCAACAGTCACTGAATATCAATTGTGAGATTTATAGAAAAACTGATGCCACGGTGGATTCGTCACCAATGATTGTTTTGATGAAAGATAATTATTTTTGTCACTCAGAATCTGACGTGTCTATATGCCAAGGTAAAAAGATGAGCAAAGACAGACAAGGATAGTGGAAACCTCTGAAACGCGTTTATTCTCACCACTTGAAGTTGGATTCTGACTGAACAGGGGCAAGAGAAGAAAAAGAAGAAGAAAGGTGTCTTATTGGCTCTTTTGTTCTATGCAAAGAACAAGACTGTCTGTCAGAGAACCGTCGACGTTCGTTCGTTTCTCCTGTGAGTAAAGCTACACCTCTGTGTTAGAAAAGTAGCACGTTTGTGTTCGGTGTTCCGGCGGCAAAACTTACTCCAGTCTTCAGACTCCTAAACTGAAGCTGCATATCTGCGTTATCAACCAACAAAGAAAGTTTACTGGTATGAAAGTAACAACGCTGTCACTCTTCCTTTCAAAGGCAACTGAAACAATCAAAAACACTAGTACATGACAGAGAGACTCAAATTTTCGTCTATGCTCTATGTAGTACGATGTTTTGGCGTCAGCTTGACAGCTGCTTCGCCCGGTCCCAGCTTGGCTTCATTTCTCGCGAAAGCCGGTTGGCACACGTGACATCGTGCGTTTTTCTTCAGATGACCCTTCTCGGACATCACACAGTTTTGTGCAGCGACTTTGTCGGCTGGAAGTAGAAATGTGTTAGCAGGACATTTTATCTTGAACAAAGTACAGGCACTTACAGCAACAGAATGTTCCGCACACACCCAATCCAAAGCTCCTTTCCAGCAGCTAGGGAAATGAATTGATGTGGTGAAAAGATGACGAAGGCGACACATAACTTATCACTTACTAGGCCCAACTACCGCAGTTTGACTAGACAGATGAGGAAAAAACAAATTAAAAAATACTGTTCTGTTTACTCTCCAATTGCTCAGCACAAAATACACAGAAGTCCAGCTATTCAACCCTCTTAGAAAAGTCTGTAGAAAGCCTGTCAACAAACTCAAGTGGAAAAAACTGGGCACTACAAGCGTTCGAAAACTCTTTTAGAAAATGAGGAAACAGGGTCTATATCTTAAAATCTGTAATAAAAATCCGCAACCCAGAATACGCAGTAAAAACTGAAAGATACACTGAGAAAAATGGGAAACAAAAATTCAGAGTAGAAAAAAGAAAAAGTAATGGTGAAAAGGTACGAATCGCGAAGAGTATATACACTTTTTTGTCAAAAACTACCTGGAACTACTGTAGAAAGCATGCTTTTTTCGCAAAGTTATTTCATTTTCTCATCAAGTGTGTTACGTGGATACACTTTTTAGACAAAATGCTGAAACTGGCACAGTGCCGGAGTTTTTTCCTCAAACAGTGTAGGTATACCACCACACATAAAAAAGTTAAGATCAACTGCTCCAAAGAAATGCATGTTTTCTATCCCATTTCTGGAGTAACAGTAGTTTTTTGACATACAAATGCCTGTACCCTACCTGGATAAAAAATCCTGAATTTTAGTCCGGAAGTTTGCATGCCGCATCATGAAACATATTAAAATTCAGAAAAAATAATACACCAAAATGTTCTTCGAATACGTTTTCATAATGTAGAAAAATAAATTCCGAAAATAAATTCGTCATCACCGAATAAGTTTCGGTATTCTTTTATATTTTCAAGATTTCTCCTGAAAATAATACAGAATAGGGACCAACTTACAGCGCCCACATTCGGCGATATGCACACCTCTTCCCACATCAGTGTGCCCACACTGCACGCCTTGGCATAGAACATTTGCATTCGATAGTAGGCCATGACGGAGAAGTGCAATAACTTCTCCGTAGCCAGTCTCGCGCACACCGTCTGCACAGGACAAAGTGAATCCAGTTTCACCGTCCACCTCGCCGTGTCATAAAAGCTCCGGTGTCTATGCAGCCATTCTTCGGAAAGGCCTGGATTGACAAAGACGCCCGTAACAGCGTGATAGGTTGGATAGCATTGAAATGCTCTCCGTTGTTCTTCGCTGTTCACCGGACAGCGGCGAAGTAAGTCGAGGGCAGCAGGGTGAAAAGATTGGACGACAGAGGGATCTTCCTCATCGTGGTGGCTCTGTCGGGCCATGACGCGTGCTACTATCCGAACGTATCGGTTCGTGGATAGTTCTTGATTTGTCTCGTCGAAGAATTCTTCTGCGAAGAGGAGGAAAGGAAAACGTTTTCGCAAGGACTACTCGTTCGTTGTCCGTCTGATGTGGACTTTTTTTAATAAATCGTGTTCACGTGTAGGAGATAACTCTTTCTCGTAAATCGTTCAAACTTTGTTGCACTTCTTTTATACTCAGTTAATCTTGAACTTCTTACTCCCTTCATGCCGCATAGCATCGCCGCTGACTTGTTCAACAAGATCTCCTCTCGATAGTTCAACAGATCTTCGTACCCGTTACTAATAAAACATTGAACGAACGCTTGCGGAGGTCGTACACTCTCTCGATAAATGTAACAGCCCGATAACCATTCTTCAGAGTCAGGATTGACATTGCTAGGCGAAAGTCACAGAAAAATTTATTTTCCCGTGAATGTTTACATTCATTTTTCGCTTCAAAAAGCTCACATTTTCGATAGGCTTAAAGTTTCGTTGAAGCTTAAGTATTCGACATGATTACTTTTTTTTCTTGGCTTGGATATGTCTCCAGATCCGAGAACAAAACTCTGGTAGTTAAAATCGGCCGCACTCATTCCGGTGGTTAAAAAACCGCAAATAGAAGGTCCTGAAACCAGAATCCACAATTAAAAAAGGAAAACATCGGTTTAAAAAGAATGAAAACCAAAGCGTGGCCTCAAAAGCATGTATTTTTTGCACGACTTTTTAATTTTTTTCTTGTATGGTTGTGCACACGCAATTTGACAGAAAGGAACTGCTGAAAAAACTACTGTTCATCAGTTCTTTGCGTAAAAAGTGCATGCACACAACTTCACATAAAAAAAATAAAATGTATCTTTCCATCCCATTTTAGGTCAATTCCAGTAGTTTTTTCTCAACAAAAATGCCTGTATTCAACGCAGAGAACAAAAAATTCGGATTTTTTGCGCGGTTTATTTCTTGAAATTTTTCATCTTGGTTTTAATTCCGAATGTGAGGTCCCGCTTTCTTAATTTCCGATTTATAACCTCCGGGTTAGGCATGTTCCGATGCCGATTCCTAACTAGATGGAATCGGGAATCGGATCGGCATCAACCACCGATGCTAAGAATCGGCATCGCCACCGATAGTCGATTCCAAGGATCGGCATCGGAATCGGCTTTTTTTCTTCACTTTCAAACTTGTTTTTTGTCAAATCACAGGAGTAGAAGCAGTCAAGAAACCTGATTTATAGTGATTCGGACAGCGGAAGGTAAAATTTAGCTCATTTAGCATTCAAAACAAAAGAAAACAACTCTCGATTGGAAAAACACAATTTCAAATGTGATGAGGAAAAAGTCGGTGCCGATGCCGATTCTCGATGGCATCGGCATCGGTACATCCCTACTCCCGGTTAGTAACAGCCACATATTTTTGTCCGAATTTTTTCACGGTTCCATGTTCGGATTTTACTTTTTTCCATTGCGAATTCTGTGACATGTTTTTTTGGGCAGAATAACTTTTGGTTTAAGTTCTGTTTTTTGCTCAGCGGACACTAACAAAAAAAATGAGCAAGAAGACGAACTCAGTATCGTCATCATAGTGCATCTGAGGGTGGTAACATTTGTGATACTCTCTCGATGACGTAATGGAATACTGGTGCAAATGAATGCCCACCGCTTTCCAACCGACGAAAAAAACTCTATCCGCCGACTCTTCTATTCGTGGAGAGTGAAGTACGGCTTCTTCTCTCTCCTTCGTTCCAGCTCGATAGGCTTGATTCTCCTCAGGTAGATCGTCGGGCAGTCTTATATTGTGTGCTTTGATGTAGCGACGTAGCAACATGGAGTTGTGGAATTGAGGAGGATTCTGCATGACTTGAATGGCGGGGAGCGGGAGAATGTGCGAGGTGAAGGAGGCCGCCTGTGGCACACTCCATTTCACGTCGTCCCATACACTCGTGTCTTGTTTGGGTCCTTCATCCCCTTCAGCAGGTTCCTCGTCTTGTGTGTACGTGATAGGTTGACTGAGCTGTGTGGTAGTTATGGCATTGGTAGACTCTGTTGCTGGCTGAGAAGAAAACTGCTTTGTCACATACATTTTGAATAGGTCAATCAACGTTTTTTAAACCAAAACTATTAGACCGAAAACGTCTGAAATTCTAGAAATACGAAGCTTTACTCTTCACAAGAGTACCTGCGGTTTCTCAAATCAATTGTTTCTGGGTAGATCAACGTTTTATATTGCCGAAGGTTTCCGCATTCTCTGAAAAACAGGTTGAAAAGTAAAGTATTTTTTGAAAAACTTTCTAAATCCCGAAAACTTTCTCGGTTATAGTAAAAATTTGTAAAATTCAGTTCACATTCGTTTACCTCGCTTAGGTAGGATGGGCACACAAGAATGAACAAAATTACTGCTTGTATATAAAAAAGTATACACATGAAATACTGTGAAAATCGTTCTCCCAAAAATTTGAGATTTTCTTGCTCTTGAAAAAAGCCTTTTGTAGTCTCGAAAAAAATTAAATTGATTTTCAGACAGCTTTTTTTTTTTTACCTAATTTTCAAAGTACCATATATAAGCTTGACATACTTAGTTTTCTAGAGTTAAATTTTTGAAGTCAAAAAGACTAATTTTTCGGGTTATACGAAAAAGTTAAGGCTAAATCGAGAATCTGTTCAAGAAAAAGTTTTGGCAAGTACTTGTTTTTGTAGTACTTACTACTCGTTTTATTTGCGGATCTGTTTTGTCGGATGGTTTACGTCCGAGTTTTTACTTTGGATTTCACTTTGGCACACCTTGTCTGTCTTATTTGTGTTCCTAATTCCGCATATTTTATAACGATGCACGGAAATATTCTGATGGAATTCAACTTTTAGCTTATGACAATAAAAAAACTTCAGAATTAGTATCGGAAATGCATGTGTGTCTTGTCATAAAATATTTTTCGCTTTAGCAATTAGGCGTCTTACCGAAGCATAGTCTTCATCATACGGATTTCTCTCATCGAGTATTTCATCTCCAACTTTCAACTTTCTCTTCGTCTTTGACAAATCTAGCCTATCCTTTCTACTAACATCCCTGTAGTCGGACAGACTCGACCAAAACTGTTGTCTCAGTCTAGCCAAATTTTTCAATGCATTCGTGATCGGCCTGACTTTCTTGTTTGCCTCAAACTCTTTCAAATCCTCATATTTGATAAAGTAATTCTTCTTCTTTCCCAATGGCAACTTTCGTTCTCCAAAACGGAACCAAATTGCTTCCTGTAGTGGTCGTTCCCTGTCCGACACATCGTAGCAGGAGACTATCTTCTTTCTCAACTCTTTGTTATTCCAATAATCTCGTTCCTATTTGATTAGACTCGATACATGGTAGTGTGCTTCGTAGATTTCGTCGACCAGTTTCGAAAGCTTCTTCTTTAAGAATGCTGCTTTAGCTGCTCCGAGTTGTGGATCGAGATACTGGTCGACGTTTGGATGTTCTGCCTCCTCGAGGTCGCTGGTGCGTTTGAAACGAGTGACGGAGGTGGTAGACGTGAAATCGTTTTTCAGCAAGAGAACTGAGCAAGACACGATCAAGCGACGACATAGAACAGCCATGAGACAAAAAAGGCAACAAAAAACGGAAAGAAAATGATGAAGCGCTGTTATTTGTTAAACATTACAGAATCCACTTCAGATAAAAAACGACCTTGATGCTCAACACACAAGTTAGGAGCAATACATGTACCTTCAGATATCAAAAAGTACCACCGTTTATATTGGTAATGAGAATGCTGTCAGAGAAAAAAAGAGAGCTTTTTTCGGATCGTAACCAAAAAATTCATCGAGTTCTTAGAATGTGTGTTTTTTATCCGAAAAGGTGTGATGTTAGCTTCATATGAGCTGAAAACACGATTTTTTTAGAGAACATCGTTTATATTTTTTTGTTATTGTGAATTGTAAGAGGAAGAAGAAAACATCGAAAAAGAAATAATGAAACGAAGCACTTTAGCACACAGAAATTAGTTCTTTTTCGAAAACGGATAGATCTTAACTGGAGTTGACCGGAGAAAGAATGCGAAATACGAAGGTTATTGGAGTTCTAGTGCGAGCTCTAAAGTTTCAATGACGAGTTCCTTCCACTAGTCCGGTTATGCAATAGATCTCCACGCATAATGACAGTTACAAACAATTTGGCAAGAAGGCCGATAAGTAAGAATATGCGTATGTTTCTGCTCTTTGTGACTACGTCTCAAGACTCGGAAACTGAAAATTCGGTAAAACGTTCGGGGAAAAAACTCGAAACCTGAAATCCGGAGATAAAAATCGAATTTTTTCAGCTGGTGTAGGGTATAGTCATTTTTTGGCCAAAATTTACCCAAATAGACTTAAAATGGGAAAGAAAACACGGCTTTTTTTGAATTTTGGTAATGTGTGATTTTGTGTGCACATACTTTAGGCACAAAACTGCTGAAAAAGATATTACTGACTAGTTTTCCACCTAAAATGTATGTAGTATTACTTTTTGCCTGCGACATAGTATATCTTAAAATGTAATTTATCAAAAAATGTCAATAATGAACTCCTGTTTTCCGCCCATTTTAATCAATTTTAGTAGTATTTTGGACAGAAAAATGGTGTCAGTTTTTCCGCACTTTTGTTTTCTGTTTTTTTTGTTTCGTTTTTTTCCGAATTCTTTTATTCAGGATCTTTAAACATATTCTTTCCTGTTACGCTCATTTTGTGTAAGCCATATATCTCGACCCGTGTTGTTTTTCACATGTGAATGCCTAAGAACATTTACAGATAGTATTTGCATTCATCAAGGTCTGCCAACAAGTGTCTAGATGAAAAAGGGAAAAGCGTCTAGCGAAGTGAATATAGTTGATCGTTGACGCACTCGAATGACAAAATGACGATGTAGTTTTCCTTTTTGTGCGTCACATCTCATTTTTTCCATTTGATGGTTGTTCCCATTAAAACGTCCAATGGCAGAATTGTCTTATTATGTAAATACCTTCTGAAACATGCCTAAGCTCAACGGAACTTCCTCTCGGCTTTTGCCCTTTACAAACAAGTCTGATAGTGGTTGAAAATGAAGCAACTCGTAATCACTTTGTGCTCAAGCATGCGAGCGATCATCTATTCTTCTTCTCCTCACCTTTGAATCGCATTCGGAGTAAACAGAACGCATGTGGAAAATAAGCAGCTCGTGCATTCAGTAATCATTTTTCTGCTGATTTAATCTTGACATCGCAGTGCGTATAACTTCACTCTAGACCATTCCTGATGCTGCTACTCGAACTCGTTTTTCTTCTTCTACTCATCCTCCTTCCTTTCTCCGCATCTACCCTGACAGACATGTCCCAGGTGCGCTGTTCTGACAGCAAGACTCTTCCTACACCCACTTACGGCACTGACAGCCTCCTCACTGTCCCTTCCATCTTCACCGTCTGCAGCGAACAAATCATCCACACACCCCTCACTTTCATCTACAATGCCCTCTTCGACTTTCACTCCGACTTCATCTGGAACAGCTTCGTAATCGCCGTCGATCTCAACATCACTCGAACTCTTTCTGACGTCTATGTCGGTTTGTCGATGATCTTCATGAGCCAAGGTCTCATCCCACTAGGGCTCAACAGCACTTCTCTCGAAGTCATCTCTGTCCTCCAACCACCCAATGTGAACGCCTGGGGCTCCCAAGACAGTGTGATCGATCTCTTCATCGAACATCCTAATGTGCTCACAGACCTCGGCAATGGGTCGGTTCGATACGTCAGTTACGAGACGTACTATGGGTTGAGGGCAGTGGCATTGCAAGTGACGTTGCAGTCGAATTTGCAGAAGGAATTTGAACAACAGGGACGTGATTTGAAGGTGTATGTGGAGAGTACGGAAGAGTGAATTTGGACTAAGAAAGTAGATCTTGTAGAACTCTTGTTCAGTACTAGACGAATGTCATGTCTGTATTGTACAAAATGTCTTTTTATTCGAAAAAGAAGGCTCACTGTCGTTTGGCTTGATTATAGGAGAAAAGTGATGAAAAACACTTCACCGCCGTCATACGAGAAAGTAGGAATGTCGTCGTAAATGAATGATTTTCTTATTACTGGCGGAAAAAAACTGAAGATATGCGTCAAGGTCCGGTAATACAGGAGTGAAAATCAGGAGCATAACATGTGAGAAAACCGGAAAATTTCTGAGCACCAAACAATTCGGATGTAAAAAACGAAATAAAAGAAAAACATAAACTTTTTTTCTTTACTTTGACTGGGTAAGGAATTTTTCTGATCAAAATTTACTGTAATGAACCGAAAAAGGGATAAATAACATGAATTTTTTTGGAAAAAAACTTTTTACGTTTTGAAAAGTTTTTGTTTAAATAACAAGGCACGTATACCACCCGATATATAAATTGTTAACGTTTGTCGTCGCACTATTTTTGTAAAAAATAGCGTAAAAACGTTAGACTGTGTTATTTCCTGTTTTGACAAACTTTTCACTTCCTTTTGCTGACACAAACAAAATCGTTATAATCCCACGAACTCGTTTCTTCTTTTGGGTGGAGGAAAAATACACAAAAAAACGGCAAAGAAGGTAAAATAAACGACTAAGGAAAAGTGTTCGTGTAAACGTCCTAATCGATATCCTTTCTTCTTTTTTTTGTTCTTCCACTTTTATGCTACAGAACGTACATGAGAAAGGTAAGCCGTAATCAACATGACACTCGTCTATCTCAATCTGTTACCTAAGTCGGGAAAATTCAAGTGCTTGTGGAGAATCTTGTATTCCTATCGACTTGATCGGAAAAGAAAGGATAAACAAGGAAGATGTTACACGCTTGAGTGACTCTTGCTCATGTAGTGTATGTTGGAAAAAACCAGCTCTCTCTCTTGTCCCTCAGGATACAACCAGTAAAAAGGTAAGGATATAATTTCCTGCGTCGTTCTGTTTTCTACGCGTTATAATATTTCTTCCCATTTACCAGTTTTTTGACCCATCAACCAGTTCTCTAACGATATTCTCACAAGAGATGCCATCTTCTCTCAATAAACCCGTCATCAGGCACCGAAAGTCAAAACGGTGGCATCCGCTTGAAGAAGAAACCGAGCAGTGGATATTCCATCTGGATTCCGACTTCAAACGAATCGACGACTTTTATAAGAAGTACCATCTTAGTGGCCTTTTCTGTGATCATCGCGTCCGGTATGAGTACCCAATCCAAATATCCAGGCAAGACAGCGACAAATCGAGTCTTGACCAAAGCGAAGAACAGAATAAGAATGCGTCAACAACGATGAGAAACGGAAAACTCACATGTGATTCACTTGGGACTTCGTCGTATTCTGATCACCACCTATGTAAGACTATTTTGGAAAACAAAAAATGCTCTGGATTGTTAGTTGAGAAGGTAGTAGCAGGTAGCGAAAAAGAAGTATATTATTAAATACACGGTTCGCAGTTAGCTATGGGCAGCATTCAAACATTTTCCTCTCGAATGTCAGGGGAAATAGCTGAATCAGTGAAAAAAAAGATGATAGCGAAAGGCTCAGTATATTACCTTACTTCAGCTACAAGCAAATGTTTTTACGCAAAAAGTACTATCAAGACCAGTTAATTCTAAAAAAAGAAAGGCACAATCTTTTCGGTCGCTGATGAATCAGAAACTTCGTTCTTAACGGTCTTAGTTGTTTTATTGTTCTGATACGGTTTTTACTGGAGGACCTAAACTTTAAACTTCGCGTATCTGTCAGCACTAGGTCTCCCGTGCAGGTAGGATTTCTAACCTTTCTCAATGTCGCTTTGAACGTAAAAGATAGACCTGAAGAATGACGACCTCGGTGGTTTTGAATGGAGAGAGGGCGCATTCGAATCATTTCCCATTCATGTCTTGTTTGCTGAAGGTATCTCTAGCTGTCTATCATTTTAACAAGGTTTCGAGCACTACTTTCGTCGTGCAAGAATACAAAGAGCAGAACGACTGGACCAACGGTTATTTCTGTTGATGTTTTTCATTCTCTGCCTATCGACCATCAAAAACATGAACTTTTCCACACGACCCTTGGTTACAGCTAGACGATTTGCTATGGGTTGGATATATGTTGTGCAATGCTTGCTTGTCACGTTACTGGAGCTAATAGTGCCGGAGATCGTCAAAATCATCGGATGTGCAGCGATATACCTTGCCGCTCCAGTTATGATTCGTCGTCTATCGTTTTTTGGTTTTTCGGAAATGCAATTTCACGTATCAATCATCAACGTGGCAGCCGTTTGTTGGGTCGATTTGTCTTGGTAAGTCGTAACAATAGAATGTTGGTTGAAAAGATTCTGACTGGGATCAAAACCTTTTCAGTCAGTCCAGCAATTGTCAAAAGGCGTACAGAATACGCTACACTCAAGTGTCATATGTCTCCAAATAGAAGGCTCGGCTATGGTAGAGTGTGAGTTAGGATGAGCACTGCGGGCCGAAAAAAGTTTTGTAACAGTGCTCTTTCATCGGAGAGCACAAGTTTATTTTTGAAACACCGCTGCACAGTCATACTAGCTTTTCTTCAGTCGGTACTATTCTTTTCCATTTAATGAGGAAAACTAAAATGAAGGGGTGTTCCTTTTTCGAATATGGAACAAAAAAATCCCGGAAAACAATTTTGAAAAAATATCCGGAAGAATAAAACTCCGGAGTTTTTCCCTGGCGTAAGGTACAGTCATTTTTTTGTGAAAAAGCGCTAAAACCACCATATGTTCGTTCAGAAAACGCTGCTTTTTTCTACAAAAAAATGTTCATATCTAACTGTGACGTAGAATACTTCCATTTTGAGCCGAAAAACTAGTGAACGTTGGTTTCTTTCAATAGTTTATTGCTTGAAAAACAGTGAATCCATCGCCACACAAAAACTAAAACACACTTTTGTGCAAAAGTGTAGAGTTTTTAAACACGTTTTCAAGTAAATCCAGTTTTTCAGCTCACAAGCTTGCATTCTACTACGTCACAACAGATTTGAACACTTTTTTTGCAGGAAAAGCAGCGTTTTCGGACCGAAAATATGGCCGTTTTAGTGCTTTTTCACAAAAAAATGACTGTACCTCACCCCAGAAAAAATTCCGGATTTTGGGTTCCGGAATTTTGTTGGAGATTTTTTTTTCCAGGTTTTGAGACAATTCCTCTCCCTCTTTTTCGATCTTCTCCATTTTCTGAAAGTTCCACGTTGTCGAATTTCTATTCCTGGCATTTGTCGTCTGCAGGTATCGTATATTTTCCAATGCAATGGGCAGTAGAGTACGCAGCCTTCGGACAGGCCACAAGATACGTTCGAATTTTCCCTATAAAAGGTGCACTATCGTCGACTGGATTATTCGACTTCCGTTATCGGATATGTGTCGTTCGCGCATGCTAGCTGCCTTCGCTGCCTACATTCAACCGTACGAATGGAGTGCGTTTAATGCATTTTGCTTGCGCTATTCGTCTCTTTCTGCTCTCGAGGAGTACACTCGCGATTCCTTCTTTCATCGCGCTCTCAATCGAACTCTTCGTACCCAGCAAGTTGTAGCCATTTACACCTTCCGACCTTGCATCATCGATCTGATGAACCTTTTGCAACGTGCTGGACGGAACTACGAGGGAAATGCTGTGCTTTGGAGGGGACAGCAAATGACCTTATTCGAACTCGAAAAACTTCAATATCACATCGGTGAACTCGTTTCCAACACCAGTTTTCTCTCGACTACGCGACAAGAGGGGCTCGCAATCGTCTTTGCTGGTGGAGGCAAAACGGACACTCCCCTTTTCGTTTCCGTTCTCTTTCGAATTCGACTCGATACCGGTCAACAAATGCGACCATGGACGTCAATCAAAGGAAGTGCAGAGGACGAGTATCTTTTTTCTCCTGGTACAAAATTTCTTCTCTTGGACATCCGCAAACTCCACGATCGTCTCTACCAGATCGACATCGAGGCGGTGGGCGAAGAATGTCAAAATAAACTGCTCTCAGCTCATGGACAGACATTCAGACTAGAGGAGAAGGAGGAGAGGGCCGAACCGGTCGTGGTAGTTTTTCTTTTAGCCACCTGATGAGGACCCTTGAGCAAGGTCGAAACCGGTTTTCTTGTTATTGTGTAAATAAATGTGTGGGGAGGAGTTGACGAATTGTTATTATAAATTGACTGTAATTTCGAGGTGAATTTTTTTAAGACGTTAGGGCGAATACATCTCAAGTTTGAAATTACAAAGTCCGGAAGTGACGACTTCGTAAAGAAATCCTGAAGTTCAGAACTCACAATGAAAAAAAAGTGGAAACGAAAATCTAGAATTGGTTTGGCCTGATATGAGTACAGGAATTTTTGCGCAAAAGTTATTACTACTACCTTAAGCTGGGTAAAAAACAGGTATTTTTTCAGAGATCTTTCTGTGGGGTAATGTACACATATTCTTTAGGCTTAAAATTCTTGCAAAACAGTATTCATCAAGTTTTGTCTGAAACTCATGTACACTACCCTACATGTAAAAAAGGAAAGTTTGTCCAAAAAATGCCTGTTTGTGCACATACATGTAGTTGAGTGATAGAATTGTAGATATATATTTAGAAGAGGAATAAAATTAAAAAACAGTTCATTTGTATTTTCAGTTAGTTTCGACTTAGTTTTTAACGCCCTATCGAATGACGGGCTGTTCAAGGCCAGCATGCACGGCGGGGTCGTAAGGCATGAGTTCCACCGTCAATCGACCTCCTTGAATCTCAATGTTAGGCTCTTCCACTTGTGTTCCCACTTCGATCGAATGCGTTCCGGCGGGCAAATGAACTATGTGCGATCGTGGACAGGGAAGAAGTTGCCAGTTGCTATTGCCACTGAATGTCTGGCCAGCGTCAATTCGATCTACGTCGTGAATGCTCGTACCAAGGTGTGGTGCAACTGCTTGCCGTCGATCGTTATTAGGAAGAAGTTCGTTGTGAATCAGCACTCGACCATCGATGAGAATGTGCACGAAACCATGTGCAATAGTGGAAGTGAGAATGCAACCACCGTTAAATTCGATTCGGTAGACCATTGGTGAGCGTGATTGATCGAGAGGTCGAGGCCGGGCACCTTAACGTATGCGTTCGAGGCCTGACTCACAATGAATACGAGAGGATCCTGATATCGCGTATGAAAGCCTCGACTGTACAGGCTACGTGCTATGTTTGCCGACCATGAGGTTTTTATGATCAAGCAAGCGTAGAGTGTGACTACAAGAAACATTGCTGTCTTGATTTTCATACAGCAGAGCATCGGAAAGTAGAGAGAACAGTTATTCAGAGAATTGCTTAGTAGAATATGTCATAAGTTGTCCTATATGAACAACCTTCTAACCAAATGAATGACTGCTTCTCAGTCACTCTCTTTCTCATGTTTATTTATTTACCTACCTCACAGGATTTCATCAGCATTGCATCGTATTCCAACTGAAGTCGTCAGCGCTGAATTATTCTCAGAAAGAGAGGTTATTTGTTTAATGACACATTCTCTATTCTTCTGCCTGGATTGGGGAAAAAAAGAAAGCGAAGTGTGTACCACATGATCTGGTATTACCACTGAATGGCAAAGTATGAATTTACAATAGAGATATACAAAATGTAGAATTAACAGTCTGTGTTTTCAGTCATGGTTTGAATTAACTTCAGAGGGACTTAGCATATGACATCCCTATCAGGTTCGTTTTTGAGAATGAGACACGGGTATATGAACTAGCCCCGTAGGTCTTCTGGCATACATACTTTTTAATAAGACCTACAGAAATTACTTGGGAATGGGGTAGAAGAACATGAATTTTTCGAGAATTTTCTTCTTATCGTTTTATCGTGGTAGAGGTCTTGAAGTTATTGAGTTTGGTCGATGTATTTTTCCGAAAACTTATGTGCTCTAGTCTGGGTAAAAAACGTGTTTTATTTCCTATAATATTCAACGGCCGGAGCCAAGTGGAGGAAAGCGGGTTGTGGCCTTTTCCAGTTTATTTTTCCTCAAAAAAGCGACTCGCACGTCTCTTCTCATTCGTTAATACAACAAACATAGAAAACAATGACGCTATTGTCTCATCCACCTTTGGTAAGGTCATAATTATTGAGAGGCACATCAATGGAAGAGCACGTGAACATCAACACGCGTCTTCCTCCGGAACTTCTCGAACTCATTTTTCGTCGCGTCTAACTCGATTATCCTGAACTCCTAACTCTCGTGTCTGTCGCTTGTAGACGATGGCGTTCACTCATTTATAATCCCCTCTTCTGCTCTCGTTTTTCCACCCGTCATCAGTTCGATCGAGCTCACGACGACTTCGTCTTCGCTCCTTTATTATAAAGTGCCCATTCAATGCGTGTCTAGCAGTAATCGCCTTTATGTTCCGGATTTTGATCGTTACATTCACTGTCATATGTCTGTTCGTCCAGATGAAGTGCGTGCAACATGGCCCTTTCATTCTCTTGCTCTGTGGTTTTTTCCACCGATAATAGATGCGCCGCGCGATGACTCATCTTTGGATATCACGATGGGAGAAACGAATGTTTATTGTCTACCCCCAGTCATGTTCGCAACGCTTGACAAACAGACTAACATACACGTTCTCTCTCGTCACTATTATGCTGACCATCTAGAAGACGACATTCGTGTCGATTTGGGAAAGTGGACTTTTCTCGTCGTCAGTTTCGATGTCATCAACAACACGTATGATGTATGGGTTGATGGAGAACTGCGCAAGACCATCAAGAAGTTCTATAATCCTCCTTTGCCGACGGAGAGTACATGTGAATGGATGTGCAGATTAGGCTCAAACTGACTCACCAGCTCTAGCATCAACCACATTAGTGTGTGGCGACTAAAGTTGAGCTCGTACGAAATACGAGCACTGAACGATGCTGGACCAGGCAAATTCAGTAGAGACCTGACTCCTTACGGTGGTGTAACGGTGTATGTTTGCCAGCGTATGAGAGGGGGAAGTAAGCTGTTCGTTTAAAATTATCTTATATAAAGATGATGAATACCAAATCTTTGATAAGAATATATTCATAGTCACTATTGTGAACGTAGGAGCCCGCGAAATTCTCTCTCTCAAAAAGAAGAGAAGTTCCGTAATTTCTGGAATACCTTGTTCTATTCTGTTATCTATTTTGAATATCCGAGTGATTCTTGTGAATTTTGTACCGTTGTGGACTTACTCATGGTCTCGCGTTTTTCTACGTTCAAGTTCAATAGTCCTTCGTTTTTCCCATGTATTTAGCAGCGTTCTGTGAGGTTATTCCTTTCAGAATCGTTTTGCATCCAATGGTTAATAGCCAAAGAAGAATGTAACTGTTACACACACTTTATTTCAGTAAATTAACATCTATATATAGTATATTTTAGCTACAGGA